>JAODAL010000663.1:0-286201 GCA_025379985.1 Phyllomedusa bahiana
AATGCTGTTTTTACTCCAACAACAAGAGATACTTGAAATTTAACCTTGGCTTGTTAATTGGGCTAAGGAAAAATTTATATATTTTTGCGTTGAAAAAGACGTTTATTTTTGTCAGCACACCAGCAAACAACGCTTAATTAACCCCTGGATGTAAATTGCGCCAAAGAATTGAGCCGCACAAACTAGTAGCTTTGTAGCGTGTTACAATTGCGTGTTTTCTACTCCACACAACAAGAGATACAGTTGTAATTAACCTTTGCTTGTGAATTAGGCTAAGGAAAAATTTATATATATTTGGCGTTGAAAAAGACGGTTTATTTTTGTCAGCACACCAGCAAAACAACGCTTAATTAACCTCTGGATGTAAATTGCACCAAAGAATTGAGCCCCACAAACTAGTAGCTTTGTAGCGTGTTACAATTGCGTGTTTTCTACGCCATACAACAAGAGATACAGTTGTAATTAACCTTTGCTTGTGAATTAGGCTACAGGAAAAATTTATATATTTTGGCGTTGTAAAAGACAGTTTCTTGGGGTCAGCACACCTGCAAAACAACGCTTAATTAACCCCTGGATGTAAATTGCGCCAAAGAATTGAGCCGCACAAACTAGTAGCTTTGTAGCGTGTTACAATTGCGTGTTTTCTACGCCATACAACAAGAGATACAGTTGTAATTAACCTTTGCTTGTGAATTAGGCTACAGGAAAAATTTATATATTTTGGCGTTGTAAAAGACAGTTTCTTGGGGTCAGCACACCTGCAAAACAACGCTTAATTAACCCCTGGATGTAAATTGCGCAATAGAATTGAGCAGCCAAAAATGAAGTGGTATTTGTATTGTAAAAACGCTGTTTCTTTAACTGAAAACAACAGGAACTGGCTTAGATCCCACTTGGATATTGAATGTATATGCAGCTGCAGTGGACGCACACTGGATTTCAGATCCAATACCCCAAAAAATCAGAAATAGAACATTCAGAGAACAGTCTCTGAGACAAGCTGAGACACCCCACAAAAATCGCTGTGTAAAAATCAGTTCTTCAGAAAGCGCTATCACCCGCAGCAGCACCTTCCCTATCAGTACAGTGAGAGCGGTATGAGCTCCCAGCGGCGCGCTCGGTCTTATATAGTGCGGTGACGTCACAGAATCCCGCCGGTCTCTGATTGGCTTCATCTCTGCACATGTCATGCAGGCTATGCCCTTCTTCCTCCCAGAGTGCTTTGCCCCATGTAACGCCATGTGCTCGCAGCCATTTTATCAATGAAAAGCACACTTCGTTCACCCGAAGTACCCCAAAGTTCGACTTCGTTCCGAACCGAAGTTTTCCTGAAATTCTAAACGAATTCCACTTCGTTAGAATCAATTCGCCCATCTCTATTACTAATATTAAAAAGGAGATGGGAAGAAGATTTGGTCTCATCTGACATTGGAGTTAAGAGGTAGGAGGAGAGTCATATGACATATCTGGAAGAAGGTCAACCATAGAGTGGGAGTCTAACCCTCTGGACCATATCTTATTAAACATATTAGGACAATGTCTATGCTTATATAGCCATTTTTTTTAATTTTTTTTAACGTTATTTTTATTAGCGTTTTCAAAATAATAAGTACAAACAAACAATACGCCCAACGTTTGACTTATGTTATGTATGTAACTCCCTCGAATGTACAGCGCCCTGGAATCAATGGCGCTTTAAAATAAATAATAATAATAACGTGGGGGAACAACAAAAGTAGATCAGGAGAGGGGGAAGGAATGGGAAGGGAATGTAGGGGAAAAGGTGGGTATAAGGAAGATTAGGTAGATATATACCATCTGTAAATATGCAAATTTGAACAGAAAAATAAATTACAATTATCTAGCATAAAATAACATGCCATGCCGGGCAAAATGTAGAACAAAATAGCAGAGTTCAAACATGTTAAGGACATAATAACAGTGCAATGCCAGAATCAGATGATGTCAGGAATAAAGCAGTTCCTTTTTATAAAATCTAGTTTACTCAGATATGGTGCCCGGAACACCCTAGAGAAAGAGAAAAAAAAAAAAAGGGGGGGGGGAGGGAGGGGGAGAGGGGAGAAAGAAGGTATCCAGGGGTGCGCGAGTCCCCCCAACGAAAGAGGCAATATAGCCATTTTTCTATTCAGCCGTTCAGAGAAAGATGGAGATTTAGGAGAAAACCAGTTTCTGGCAATTAGTTTTTTAGCGAAATATGTAGCCTCAAGAAAGAATGTGTAAGTGTATTTGAAATTTTCATAGTCCGGGGCCAAAACACAAAACTTAGGGCAGAGTAGTACTGGGGAGCCCATCATATCATTAAGAGATGTAATCACTTGGTCCTAAAATCGGAGGACCCTGGGACATGACCACAGCAGATGATAAAAGGACCCTAGAGATGAATGGCATTTCTGGCCCTCATCTTCATAATCCGGTCTAAATGTAGAGAGTTGACCTGTGGAATAATAAGCACGGTGTAGTATGTAAAATTGGATCATGCGTTCATTGTTGTTCAAAGAGACTAGTTGAGGGGATGATAGCGCTGTATGCCATTCACCAACATCCATAAGTTCAACATCACCCTCCCATGCCTGGCGAACCCCATTGAGAGAGGAAGCAGAGTTAACGCGTAGCAGTAACGCGTAAAATATGGAAATTTCTATTTTGCATGGAGGGGACAATCAACAGAGCTGGAAAAGGGAACTCTTGCAGGGAAGGGCCACCGGGAACAAATTGAGATTGGAATGCTTTTTTTTTGCCCTCAAATATGTAAAAATCTGGGAAGGAGCAAAGGCCAAAGTCCTTCTGCAGGTTTGGGAAGGGTTTAAAGCCCGAGTCAACCAATAAATGCGATAAGAGCCAAATTCCTTTAGCAGGCCAGTGTTGTCTGACAACATACCTATAAATTCCATTAGATTTTTATTGTGCCACACTGGGATATTAAGGACAAACCATTCAGTATAACAGAACTTAATAACTCTGTGCCATACCGTTAGAACCTTTCCGAGTATTGGATGCTCATGCAAATGAGACCACAACGCCCCTAGGCCACAAAACAAGGCGCAAAGGGGATGGGAAAAATCTGAGTTAAATGGAGTGACTACCAGTGCTTGAACTCTGGGACATTGTTCCTCATTCCATCTAACCAAAGGTGCCAATGGGCTTGCTAGGTAGTACATATGGATGTCCGGGAAGGAGACACCCCCTCAGACCATGGGTTAGAAAGAATCTTTACAGTTGCCTGATACCAGCATCCCCACTGCAAGCCAACTAGTTTGTACATCACACCCCTCTCTGCTCTGAGTCATGGTCCACTGTGTTACCCTAAATGTCAAGGGACTTAATTTCAATGTCAAGAGAAGGCTGGCCCTGAGGGAATGCAGGTCCTCCCGGGCAGACGTAGTCTTCCTTCAGGAGACTCATTATGACTCCAAGGGATCGTTCAACTTCGCTTCGCCAAGCACATGTACCCGACAGTCTTCTCTGCTTTTAATGACAAGAAAAAAGCAGGTGTGGCGATATTGATATCCAAAAATTGCCCTCTGCAGGTACAAGCGTCCTTCACCGATCCAGCAGGACGTTATATCATTCTTAAAGCCACACTCGGTGGAAAACCGATCACCCTGTGTAATGCCAAATTCTTCTCAAATATCTTTTTTGCACAGAGTATTCGCTAAACTGCCCAAATGTCCCTCCACAGCCTTGCTTCTGGGCGGAGATTTTAACTTAATCTTCTCAGATTCAATGGACAGGTGAGCTGCAGGAGGGAGGGCGTGTGCGGATAGGCTCTCAGCAGCCTTCAGACGGCTCATCCGATCTCATGGGCTCTTTGATCTCTGGAGGGTTAACCATCCCAAAGATAAAGAGTACTCTTTTTTCTCACACTCTCATCAGACCCACACCAGACTCGATTATTTTTTTGGCAATGTCCCGACTCTTCGTATGCTAAAGGGTTCTAATATCGGACCTATTACCTGGTCCGACCATGCTCCAGTCACGGCCGATTTTGACTTCCAGTCTTCCCCACTCCGATCATGCCACTGGCGCCTAAATGAGTCCCTTATTAAAAAACCCACCCAGAGAGAGAAACTACGCGAAACCCTTTCCTCATACTTTGAGCTTAATGAGGGCTCGGTCTCTTCGCCCTCTATCCTGTGGGAAGCCCACAAAGCGGTTTTCCGGGGCCACTGTATTGCGCTGGGAGCACAGTTGAAAAGAGACTATTCAGAAAAGTCCAGCGCCCTACGGGCGCTCCTGAAGAGGCTTGAAAGGAGGATGTCCCAGTTCCCCAGGGTGGCTACTCTCAGGCGCATAGTGGCTATACGTAACGACCTGAAGGACATAGCAGTCCGCAGAGAGGAGAAACTCCTCCTCTACTCCAGACGAAAGTACTACGAATATGGCAATAAGGCACACACAATACTAGCTAGGCAGCTTAAGGAACAATCGTCTAACTCTATGCCACAGGCCCTTAGAGATAAAGATGGTACCCTGAGATATGACCCTAACTCCATTGCTAAATTGTTTCTTAATTTCTTCTCGGATCTTTACTCACTGCCCTCGACTCTCCCACCTCAGAGGGATAGAGCCCAAAAACTCATACAGGACTTTTTGCGCCAATGCTCGCTGACGCCCCTCCCTCAGGAGGCTTTAGCCTCGTTAGGGGCCCCTATCCAACTGGAGGAGCTGCTGGAGGTCATTAAGGCCCTACCATCAAGTAAGGCTCCTGGACCTGATGGTCTCCCGTACCTATACTTTAAGGTATACTCTGACACCCTAGCACCATACATGTTGCAGCTATATAATTCTTTTATGGAAGGGGCTCCCGTCCCTGAGTCAATGTCCCACTCCCATATTACCCTCATTCACAAGTCAGGCAAGGACCCTGCAGAAAGCGCCAACTATAGACCGATTGCCCTCCTCAATTCGGACCTGAAAATATATACAAAAATATTAGCTAACAGATTAAATCCATGGCTCCCCCAGATAATTCACAGGGACCAGGTGGGTTTTGTTCCTTCTCGGCAGGGGGGGGATAATACGAGGCGTACGATTGACCTGGTGGACGCGGTCAATCATCAATCGGGGCGGGCCCTGCTCCTTGGCCTGGATGCAGAAAAGGCCTTTGATAGGCTAAGCTGGCCGTTCCTTTTTGAAACATTGTCGGCACTTGGCTTCTCTGGTCCATTCCTGACGGCAGTAAAGGGCTTATATCGCTCGCCAACCGCTTCCAATAAATTGTCTCACTGCACGTCAGAAACTTTCCAGATCCATAATGGTACCAGACAAGGGTGTCCGTTGTCTCCGCTTCTATTTGCGCTCTGCATTGAGCCCCTTGCAGCTGCCATTCGAGCCAATCCTGATATCAAAGGCATCCGGGTCAGGGACAGGGAGTTTAAACTGTCCCTTTTTGCGGATGACATCCTCTTGACGCTTACGGAGATGCACACCTCGTTACCGGCCGTCCACACCCTCCTTGCCGAGTTTGGAACTCTCTCTGGGTATAAAGTAAATACCACTAAAACGGAAGCCCTCCCAATAAATGTTCCCCAGGAAGCCTTAGTCTCTCTCAAACACAATTACCCCTTTAAGTGGCAATCGCACTCACTCAAATACCTGGGAACGCAGATTACGGCTCAGTATTGCTCACTCTATAGCGCAAACTTTCCCCCGCTCTTTAAGGAGATAAAGAACCTGCTCTCCAGGTGGCACTCCCTTCCGCTCTCCTTCTTTGGGAGGATAAACGCAGTTAAAATGTCTATACTCCCCAAACTTCTCTATCTCTTCGAGACTCTCCCGGTCGCGGTCCCTCTAGGAGAGCTGCGCTCCATTCAGGCAGCCATCCTTCGATTTATATGGGCAAAGGGTCGGCACCGGGTTGCTAAGACGGTACTCGTGACCAGCAAACAGAAGGGAGGTCTGGCCGTCCCTGACGTCCTCCTTTACTACTGGGCTTCCCACCTGCGCCGCATCCCGGCATGGTCTCCCTTTCAAGCGTACTCCAAATGGATGGAGATCGAGAAGCTTTGGCTCGCCCCAATCCATCCAAATGCACTCCTTTGGCATTCTCGACCCTTGCCTAATCTGGGCTACCTATTGGGCCCTATCAGATTTACCCAACAGATCTGGAACCGCTGTAAGAATAGATTTAAGTTGGCCTCTAGGGCATACCCAATGGCCTCCTTTTTATGCACCCCCCTGCTCTCTACTGGTTCGTCGAGGCTGGTTGCTGGGCCGTGGCTGGGGCATGGTTTATTCCGATTTGTGGACATTGCCAGGGCTGAGGATCGGAGACTGATACCATTTTCTACTCTCCAGGGAGACTGTCAACTTCCAGAAAGATCGAGGTTTCATTACCTGCAGATATCGCACCTCTTATCTTCTATGTTTGGCACGTCCACGTTATCTATATCCAGGGCCGTTCCTAGGCTAAATTTCACTCAGGGCGAGGTGAAGAGATTTGGGGGCGCGCCCCCCCCCCCCCCCGCCCCCGTAACATATGGCGCCACAGTGCATCACCATAAACCAAAGCAAAAATATACAAAAAGCTTTACCACACGCTGCTATGTATAAAACTCCTAACTTCTAGACATACAGTTACCAAATAACACCGCTACACCAACCAGAATCCCAAAACCAGTAAGACCACATATCACCAACACACACTGACCGAATAATACCACCACACCATGACCACATATCACCAGCACATAGTGACTAAATAATACAAACTGACCATTACTGAGTATAAACCATTATACTACAACTAATATTACCGCAATACAGTGACCATACAATGATGGATACCAGCTGTACACAGGTTCTGCAGACATATAAATAATTACAGTAAAGGAGACTGGAGACGTCTCTGAAGAGTTGTTCTTTCTCTTCTTCTTTTCCATCTCTCCCAGACGCCATGACGACCACTCCCGACTCTTCACTGTAAAATTTACAAAACAAACATCTTTAGACTCCTCAATTTATCAGCACTTCTCTACCAATTCCTATCTCTATACAAACTCCCCATCTATAGCACCTCATATGGTAGCCATGTAATATGCCCCGTGTAGCCACGTAGTAGCCCCCTGTAGCCAGTTGATGCCCCCCATGTAATCAGTTGATGCCCCCCTGTAGCCAGTTGATGCCCCCTGTGGCCCGTAGATGCCCCTGTGGTCAGGTGATGCCCCACTGTAGCCAGGTGATGTCCCCCTTGGAGCCAGTGATGCCCCCCTGTAGCCAGTGGATGCCCCCCTGTAGCCAGTGATGCTCTCCTGTAGCCAGTGATGCCCCCCGTGTAGCCAGTGATGCCCCCCTTGGAGCCAATGATGCCCCCATGTAGCCAGTGATCCCCCTTGTAGCCAGTGATCCCCCGTTGTAGCCTGTTATCCCCCTGTAGCCAGTGATGCCCCCCCTTGTTGCCAGTGATGCCCCCTTGTAGCCAGTGATGCCCCCCTATAGCCAGTGATGCCCCCCTGTAGCCAGTGATGCCCCCCTTGTAGCCAGTGATGCCCCCCTTGTAGCCAGTGATGCCCCCCTGTAGCCAGTGATGCCCCCCTGTAGCCAGTGATGCCCCCCTTGTAGCCAGTGATGCCCCCCTGTAGCCAGTGATGCCCCCCTGTAGCCAGTGATGCCCCCCTTGTAGCCAGTGATGCCCCCTTGTAGCCAGTAGATGCCCCCCCTGTAGCCAGTAGATGCCCCCCCTGTAGCCAGTGATGCCCCCCCTGTAGCCAGTAGATGCCCCCCCGTAGCCAGTAGATGCCCCCCCTGTAGCCAGTGATTTCCCCCTGTAGCCAGTGATGCCCCCCCTGTAGCCAGTGATGCCCCCCCTAAGCCAGTAGATGCCCCCCTGTAACCAGTAGATGCCCCCCTGTAGCCAGTGATGCCCCCTTGTAGCAAGTGATGCCCCCTTGTAGCAAGTGATGCCACCCCTTGTAGCCAGTGATGCCACCCTTGTAGCCAGTGATGCCCCCCTTGTAGCCAGTGATGCCCCCCTGTAGCCGTGATGCCCCCCCTGTAGCCAGTGATGCCCCCCTGCAGCCAGTGATGCCCCCTGTAAGTAATTATAAAATAACAAAAAATTACTTACCAGACCTCGGTCCGCGCGTCCAGCTCCGGGAGCTGCTGAGCGGTGTAAGCGGCGTGACGTCATCACGCTGCTTACACTGCACGCAGCTCCCAGGGATCTCCTCGGCAGCAGAGCTGCCTCTGCCTCCGAGGGGACTCCTCCCCTGTATACGCTGATACAGGGGAGGAGTCAGGACGGGAACGATCCGTCCTGCCTCCTCCCTGTACTGGCAGCTGCTGGCTCTGCGTATAACAGCCGCACAGAGTCAGGGGCGCTCCTCCGGGCGGGCAGGGCGGGCGGTCGCGGCGCCCCCCTCGGGTGAGCGGAGCCTCGGCGTCCCGAGCTGTCGCCCGCCCTGCACACCCCTAGGAACGGCCCTGTCTATACCTACTCGATTGAACAGATATGTAAGGCAGGTCACTCCACTAGAGGGCTCATCTCGGCGCTCTACACCAGTCTCTCAGATCCATTTCCCGATGAACCTCCGACACATAGGTACATGGCGAAATGGGAATCGTACCTAGGCAGCGACATTCCCTACCCAATGTGGCAAGCCATATGGAAGGCGACGGTCAAGTCCTCAATTTGCACTACATATAGGGAAAACTTATATAAAATAATGCTCTTCTGGTACCACACCCCTGAAGTTCTACATAAGTGGAACCCACAGCTGCCTCAGTCCTGTTGGAGATGTCATTCCGCTGTCGGGACGCTCCCCCACATCTTTTTGGATTGTCCGATAGTTCAGGGCTTCTGGTTGCAAGTGCAGAATCTTCTGCACAGAGACTTGACGGTGAGGGTTCCCCTTGACCCCCCTCACCTACCTGTTGAGTGGCCTGGTACAGGGTCTCTCTAAGGCTGACTCTTCTCTAATGCTACACATTCTAACGGCGGCCAGGTGCCTGATTTCGGGGAGATGGCGACAGACAGCGCCACCGGCCGCAGAGGACCTATGCCAAAGAGTGGCAGAGATCAGGCGTATGGAATATCTGACAGCCTCCCTGTATGATAAAATAGACCAGTTTGAGAAGACGTGGTTTGCCTGGGATGTTTTTCGCACCACGAACCCTACATAGTTCTGGCTGGGCCTCCCTGAAGCCCTTCCCCTCGTGGCCACCCACCCTACCCTAACCCTTCTTTCCTTTCTCTGTACTGTTACTTATCTCTCTGTTTTAGAGTTTCTATATCTTCATGACTTAAAAAGTTGACTTCAATGTTTTTTAAGTTCTGACATTAGCACTTAAGGTCACAGCCTTCTTCTTTATAACCCTCAGGATATTCAAATACTGCATATTCAACCTGACTTTTCCATGTCTCTTCATTAGATGATTTCTGTTAGGCTTGTGTGCTGAATACCTTTGTTAAAATGTACATGTGTGCAATGTCTTTTTTTTTTTTTCCCTATGTTAAAAATTTAATAAAAAACTTTCAATTTAAAAAAAGAAAGAATCTTTACTGCAACACGGGCTCAACGATTATGTCAAACAAAGGAGATTAAGATGTTCCTAAACCGATTTAACAACGCAGAGGGAAGGTAGATAGAGGAATGCTGGATAATATACTCTGGAGCCAGCTTCATCATGTAGTGCCTGCAGGTTAGTGAATAAGTGTCTAAGGTTTATGGCAATAAATTTACCGGGCATAAAACCAGTTTGATCCAAATGGATCACAGACAGGATTACCTTGTTTGCCCTTATAACCAGAACCTTGGCTAGGATTTTTATATCCGTCTGGAGTGGGGAAATTGGCCGGTAAGATTCACTCAATGTGGGATCTTTGCCACTGGTGTGACACCATTAATTCCCTCAATTGAGTGCTGTAATGATCCAACTAAACTTTTGATCATGTATCAATTTCCTTTTGGCAGCAATTCACCTGTTTGTTATGTCATGTGCACATGGTAATAATCAGTTAAGCTCGTTATTGCTTACATTAGATATTGTTTTAGATAAGTGTATTGCTATGTGTATTGCATCCTGACTGAATGACCAGATGTACATAGCTGCAGATAAACAATGGTTGAAACTTGTAGCAATATTGTGTTGAGATTGCACTTTTGATGTTTTTCTAAAATTAAAATAAAAATCCAATTTTTTTCCCCAATTTCGGACAGTTCAGGAAAAAACATGACCTGAGCGTAGCATTACTGCAAAGTGGGAGCCTAGCCTGAAGGTATGTAGCTTTACCAACCAGTAGCCAATGTAGTCACTGTATATACTGTAATGAAAAATGTTGGAATGATAATAAGATTGGGACGGATCCTCATGCTTATATAACAAGTTAAAGGGGTTGTCTCACTACATTGATTCATCTTGCCTCAGTCCTGTTTTCTTGGTTTCATTTTGAATTCAAGGGCCTGTTTACTAGCTTCTACTAGGCTGCAGTAGAAGCCAGGTCTGTAGCTATAGCAACCAGTGCTGGCAGCCTATCATGAGAGATCGAACTGGTCTAGAGCTATAATGACCTGAGGAGCTGATGTAGCCCATACAAGAGGGGATATCTAGGAATAAGTAGGACACTGTTAGGGCATGTCCCCACTGCACGGGTTTTCGGCCGGTTTTTCAGCTGGTTTGCGGTTTTTCAGACCGCCTGAAAAACCGGCCGAAAATGAGCACAATTGTGCTCTATGGAAAACCCGTGCAGCAGTCCCCACTGCACGGGTTTTGTCGCCGGCGGACCGGCGACATAACATTGAACATGCACAATCTTCCGTCCGGTTTCCGGACGGAACATGTGCATCTCAATTGGAGGGGGGAGGGCTGTTCTCCGCTCATTGCGGAGAAAAGCCGTCCCGCCCGCGGCCGTGGGGACGGCCGCAAAACCGGACAAATGCCGGCCGGTAAACCGGCCGGTATTTGTCCACTGCCGTGTAAACGGCCCCTTAATGGACATATATTGCAAAGTGACTTGTTTCTGCAAGATCTTTAACATAAAAAGCAATCCTTGTAGTGAGACAACCCCTTTAATGCAATTAACCCTTTAGTGAACAATATTGTGTTGACAAGAAAAACACCAAAATATTCATGTCAATAAGTAGATGATATAATGTTTGACTACATTGTCTAAAGATGCCCCTATAATTTATTACACAGTATTAACCTTACATAACTTTCCACTACAAATCTACTGTGAATTTTGCTGCAAATCAGCTACAGATTTTACAATAGATTCAATGCATATTTCATTCAAAACATTGACATTCTTTGGATGTAAAAATTTTCATCATCAGCGAATTTTCTTGCAGACATTTCTACAACATGTATGAGATTGTTAAAATTTCATCCACTTGCCTGGTTCTGTCTTGTATTGCAAATCCAAAGGTAAAATATGCATAGTTTTTACAACACAATTTTTTTTTGTGTACCTGTGTTTTTATTGAAGCTTACTGTAATAAAGAAACACAAACCAACATGAAGACATGTCCTTTAAAGGTATACAGCAGGATATATAAGGTACAGGATAAATAGTTTACACAACGATGTTAGGACATACACCAAAGATGATGTGCAACCCGATTTTGTCCTAAGGTTATATTCATGCAGTGACTTTAAACACAATTACATATTTTTTGGCCACAACACTAAATAGACATATAAAATATAAATCTTTCTTAATATATTAAAAAAAATGTCTGTATAAGTAATGGAGACAAAAGTATTGGAAGATAAAACTCTCTCTGGGATCACCAATATATGATGCCAATACATACAAAAAAATCTCCAAAAGAATAACAAATAATCCACCAATACAAAACAGTAAATAAATATATTAGTGACAAAAAAATACATGAATATTATCTCTAGTTTGAATATGTAGGGGGACATGTATGAAAACTGGCACAGACAGATATCAAACACTCTGCAATCAAGATGCTTTTGTTTTTGAAGATTTTGCTGTCATTATTTTCCTTAATGCATCATGCTCCAAATATGTTTTTTTCTGGTATTTTTTACAGCGGACTTTAAAAACACCAGAAAAAAATTATTTCACATGTAACAAAATCTATTAAAAAAAACTCTTGAAAAGATTTTTTTTTTTAACAAAAATGTGTGAGAAGAAGCCCTTAGGAAAACATTAACCTTCTGTAATATGTCTTAAATTTTAACTATTTACTAGTGCTGATGTAACTGACAATATACGTTATAGACAGGAAAGTGTATTCCACAATAGAAACTGTAAGTCCTAGTACTAAATTAAAGTAAATGTGTTTTTATACACAGTCAGAGCAAATACAGTGGAGCAAATTTAGATGTGTCCTCCCTTTCCCTCTCTGTTAGCTTAACAAATCCTGAGATGTGTGGCATTGAGACGACCAGCTTTGAAAAAGAAACATGATTTAGCAATACAATATTGGGAGTTGTTTAAGTTATACGTGCCTGTGTCTAGCCACCTAATGGTTGGTACTGTAAGTTAAAAGGCACAATATTGTATTTAATTTGTTTTGTAAGAAATTGGACTCCTTAGCTAAATTTGTATAAAGGTAAGAGTGGACACATCTGAACAGTCAGATAATAGATGTCTATTAAGCTACAAGGAAAACATTACGGAAAAAAAACTTTATAGATGGCTAAAGGAGAGTTACTCCTTGTTTTACATGCAAGTTATAGATACAGTATCTTTTTTTGTTCCCAAAGACTTGTCCCCAGGTGAAACTAAGGGCCACATATATGAAACGGTTTTGGTCTAAAACTCACTTTTTTCCCCATAGGTTTCTATGGGGAAAAAAGTGAGTTTTAGAACAAAACCGTTTCTGCGTCTCTTATACTTGAACACATACCGTAGATGTCTCTCCATATGAATGCAACAATGATATTCCATATACAAATATAGTAAAGTATCAAAAGAATAAATAATCAAATATAATAATACGCAATAGGGATAATACATAGGGATGTCACAGCTTGTACCTAAGGATTGCAGTTATGTTGCAACATTTGGATTAATAAATGCAGTGATGAAACACGGCAGGAGTAATAAATACAATGGTAATACTAAATGATAATGCACACAGTAATGTCACAAAAAATAACCACTTTCTGTGTGGTGGGAGTGTGACTCGTGGGACTCCAAGCAATCCTCAGAATTAAAGGGGCATTCCCATCTTAATAGGTTTGGGTTCCAACCTGATGCAACCTACTCTCCATCTTGCACAGTCTTGGTGCATGTCCTAAGGTGGAACCCGCATTCATTAGACATTTAGGGTATGTTCACATGGCTTATTTTCGTGCGTAATTGCGTGCGTATTTCGCCGCATATTGCACTTAATACACGGCTAAATGCGCGCTGCAATTACAGTAATTCATAGCTCTCATATAGAGTTATGGATTATGCGTTGTTCCCCCACGCCTACAATACAATCATATTGTACGTGTGGGGGGAGAATTGACATGTGAATTGTTAGCGGCGAATACGTGCCGCAGACAATGCATGTGTATGGAGCCGTTGCCCGGCCCCCCCGTGCTCTGGCATTCCGCACTGATTAGCGGGTGGTTCCAAAACACCTGGCGTATTGCGGCGCGTACTATACGCGCCGCAATAAGCCATGTGAACATACCCATATAGCATATCCTATTGATATGCCATAAGTGTCTGAGATGGGAACACCCCTTAAGGAGCTGCAGAGCAAGTAAGGCACTATGTTAGCTTCTCAGATTTTCAAAGCTTCAACAAGAAAATAGCTAAATATCTTGAATTCTATTACTAAGAAACCTTCTCAGATTTTCCCTACACAACAGCCCTTCTGTACAGGGAGTAATAACATTGCCCTCATCACCTAAATATAGTAATGTGTGGAACTAAGTGGGCAGAAATAACATTGTGGAAAAAAAGGCAAAGATCTGCCTGTTGCCGGTCCCAGAGATTGGACTATCACTGATCATGAAATAATGGCATATCCTACGAAATGAGCCTTTATTAGTCAACATAAGGAAAAATAGTATTGCACAATGATTGCTTCTTTAGTTCACCTTAGATGTAGTCACAGTATATACTATTGTCTGAGATACAACTAAAAGAATCAGGAAATAAGCTGCAGTCCACTGGAGAACATAATATACCAATATAGAGTATACAATATCCTTTTAGATTAATCTGAAAATAGAACACATTCACATTATGTTTCCTGATTCTGTCGCAGGTGTCCATAAGGACACTGAAAAAAGTATCCCAATGGATACAATTGCAGAACCATAGTAAAGAGTACATGAGCCAATACAGTTTGTTTGGACTACATTTGTCTAATTCTCTGTTGGTATATGCACACTCCTTACTTCCTATTATTGTGTCCTGTGCTACCTGGTGTCAACATTATCCTGAAACCTGCATGTTTCACAGGCTAGAAATGTGGAATCAGTCTGATAGGACAATGCAGTAGCCCACCTGCTGGGCAAGGTTGTTATATAAGGTTACCACCTACCTTTTCCTCATCCTCTTCTGCCTACCTACTCCTTCTCTAGGATCCTTTAACTACCTTGCACATCACTCAGATTTCATTTACCTGTCCTATTCTGCTAGACCGTCTATTATAACTTCTTACGTGGGATGGTAGATGCAACCTTCTATATGTTTCTCTAACTTCTGTACTGTTTTTAGTTATCTCTCTCTTGTAGCGTAGACTGACTCTCTTATCACAGCATATATCCTCCTTTGAGCACTAACAAGATGTGTGGCAATTCCCCCTGCTGACATATTGGGATAATGACAACCTTGCCCTGAGAGACAATCACACTTGCACCTTGCCAGCCTTTGAGCACTCTGTGTACTTTGGTGTTTTCCTTTTCTTTTATTCAGTTACTAAGTGCAATTGTGATTTGCATATAACAGTTCAGAGGTAGCCGAGAGTCAGCCCAAGTGTCAGGTCACTCCTAGCTCACCCTGCCTGTGTTACCCACCTGCTTCTCCTTGCCATTTATTCACAATTAACTGCACATTGGAGTAACTATGGCTGTTGCAGGTGACATTGGTACTTTTGCAGTATGGGACTATGTTGTTTTTGCCCTTATGTTGCTCATCTCTGCTATCATTGGAATTTACTATGCTTTTGCGGGCGGTGGACAGAAAACCTCTGCAGATTTTCTAATGGGAGGCAGGAGCATGACTGCAGTACCAGTAGCTCTTTCTCTTACTGCAAGCTTCATGTCTGCTGTGACAGTGTTGGGTACCCCAGCAGAGGTGTACAGATTTGGTGCCATGTTCAGCATATTCGCAATAACTTATACTCTGGTTGTGGTGATCACTTCTGAAGTATTTCTACCAGTTTTCTACAGACTAGGTATCACCAGCACCTATGAGGTAAGTTAATTTATTGTATGTATATTCACAAGGTTCTGTTGTGCTACTGTAGAAAGTTATATAGCTTGTTACATGTATTATATGGTATGTATAAAAAAGAAAAATGACAACCTGTCAATATTTATCTACACAGCTACATAGCATTTTTTATACAATGATTCTGATTCATGTATGTAAAACCAGAGAACCTGCTTTTTTAAGTATAAAAAAGACAACCTATCAATATATGAATATATGTATGTAAAATATGTTATTTTACTTATTATTATGATATTATGATTAAATATATAGAGGCAGGTTGTGACTTTTATTTTACAATTTGCAGTTGATAAAGTTTCTCTGAATCAGAAACACTGTATTAAATGCTATGTAGCTCCCCACTGAACCTAAGGGCATGTCCCCACGGCACGGATTTGCGGACGGACTTTCAGACGGTTTGCGGTTTTGCAGACCGTCTGAAAAAACGGCCGCAAACGAAGACAGCGGGCTTCTTTGAAAAACCCGTGCAGCAGTTCCCAGTGCCCGCCAGTTTTCCAAACCATTCTACATGCACGTTCTTCCGTCCGGTTTTCGGACGGAATATGAGCATGTGAATGGGAAGGCGGAAGGCTTTTCTCCGCTTATCACGGAGAAAAGCCTTACCCCTCAGGGCCGTGGGGACGGCACACAAACCGGACAAATACAGGTCGGATAAACCAACCGCTATTTGTCCATTGTCGTGTGAATGGCCCCTAGGGGTCATATGCTGGTCTTAATGCAAAAAACTGTGGAGTAAGATGCGCCAAATTTATTAAGAGTTGCCCACCTTTTAACTCATTTGGTACATCTTTTGGCAGTTTGTATGCTAGAAATGGAAATTGCCACTATAATTTATGGCACTTTCGAATATAATCTATAGCTGTATGTTGGGTCGTAGGATGCTTAGCACACTTTTTTTTTTAAAGTGATTAGAAAGCATGAAAAGTTTAACATTTTTGTGCACATAAGGCTTGGGCAAAAAGTTCTGACAAGTATTAATAAGTTCCCACTTTGTGTTTCAATTTGACCCAATTTTTAACAGCTCCTTCAGTGAATTGAACCTGTTTACATTCAGAAGTAAAAAATTGTGTAGTTTTAATCCTAGTTCTGCATTACAGGTTCTGTTGTAGATTCTGTCAAAAACAACGGAAAAAATAGAGCCGCATGCAGCGCTGTTTTTTCTATTAAAACTACACACACCATGAAAGAAACCGGATAGCCATTATAGTAGCACTTGGGGAGACATGTATGATCGGGTTTTTCACCCATTTCTAGCGTAAAATGCACCTAAGTGAGCAATCTATGATGTCTAATGCGCCTAATGAATGTGCAAGAAGGCGCATTGTTCGTAAGACTCGACACTTTTTAATGCGCCTAACATGAGGGGGCGTTCTGGAGGCATTTTGGGGGCGTGTCGCACCACACTCGTATTATTAAACACATATGAATGCGGGTCGACAAAAATAGACGCATTAGTGCTCGGACATGCAGACCTAATCTCAATGTGGTCTGCCTGAGCCTAAGGAGTCGAAATGGAGCTAGGTTTGCCATTAGGGCAAAAAATGTCCCTTATTTCTTTACTTACACCAGTACAATAGTAAAAAGTAATTTCTAATAATTATCAAACTATATAAAATTAAATTATTTAAATTTAAGAAAAAATCTTATCATATAAAATTTATAGAAAAATATATAATATCCCAAAAATATAAAAATATCTCCTATAAAATGTATTTAAAATTAAAAGAATCTAAAACTAGTTTTACATGAAATAACCCACTGATGATGTTGTTCAGATTTTTGCATTTTTAATTTTTACTACATTAAATTTGACATTTATTTCTGCTGCTCTTACCCTTTATTCTGCATACAGCAAGAGCCAGCACAGCACAGGTATTGCTGGGACCTGTGGTCCACTAAGCAAGATCAGTACCATAGTTTCTATTCACTGACATGCTATTCTAATGACTTTTTTCTTTTATTTCCAGCCTATCTATAGCCTTTTTACATGTTTGGCGCCTAAAACACAAGCAAAGCGCAATGAACTTTACACACATGAACCACTTTCATACATTCAGGCGCATTATACACTGAAGAAAAGCTGAGAAAATGAACTTCGACGCATGCGATTCATGCATGTCTACCTTGGTGTCTGTCATGTAATGGATCCAGCGTCTTTTCTGCAATGAAGGCTCTGAACAAAACCTGAGATAAAGAGGGGAACAGGGCCTTTAACAATTCTTGCAGCATACAGTTTGCTTAGAGCTGGGATCTGATTGATCGCAGTGAGCAACTGCTCCTGTTTTCCCTTGCACTAGTTTTGATAAAGCTCCTCTAATGTGCCTACTTTTCTTCTAGAATTGTAAGCTCATTTAGGCTAAGAGGCTGTAAATGGATTGAATCACTGTTACCATGCTTAATACAGTGGTCTCTCAAGTTACAGTAACCTCAGGACACAACATTTTCACCATAAAATGGTCTTTCCTGTGAGATTGTAACTTAAATCCACACTCAACATACAATGTCACAGGCACGGCAGATCTGCGGTGCATGTGATTGATTAAAAAACTAATTATTATCAACATTTTACTTGTAAAACATCTGTATTAGTGCAGTGCATGCATTGATTGGAGATCTAGTAGCACCTCCCTAAAGTACAGTGCGGTACTATATGTCCTATACTGCTCTTACATGTATTAGTGCAGTACATGCATTGATTGGATGTCTAGTAGCGTCTCTGTAGAGTACAGTGCGGTATTACATGTCCTGTACTGCTCTTTACATGTGCCAGGATGAGCGGCTCCTTTGGGCAACAGATGAGAATGGTCCCATTTTGTTTTTTTCATTTACATTTTGTATAAACTACATGACCTAAAAAAGCTCCTATCCTCCAAGTGGAAAGTGATTTCTGAGTTCCAGCAACTCTTTCTGGCTGTTAAATGTAAGGACTTGCTGTGTCTGCATTATGTTGAGTGACATTTTTTAGGCTTTGGAGCCAATTACCAGTTTTCCACAGAGTTATGGTTCTAACTTACAATATTCGTTCTAGAACCAATTAATATTGTAAATTGAACGACCACTGTACTTAAACGGGTGTTCTCACCATGCTGTTTCACACACCCTGCTCTTCACTGCAGCTTCAGGCTCCCACTTCCTGGTTAAGCTGTGGGCAGTTATACAGCAGTGATTGGCATACCAGCCCTGCTATTACTAGCTGATGGACATTGGTGATAGAGGGGTCTAAACAGCAGGGTACAAGGCTACAAAACTCTAAAGGATTATTTGTCAGTAAGAAACATAAGCAAGTGCCTGTGCTGCTGATAAGACACAGAAGAAAATGATGTCACCATCCTGGCCAGGGCTCTAAATCCGGTTAGAGCACAGAGAGTGGTTGGTAACCTAGGGAAGCTTATATATACAAGCAAAAGATAAGAACTGCTCTAGCTCTGCAGGGAAGCAAAATCAGAATAGCAGTAGGCTTTATTTACCTTTGCCTACATGTTTAAAGCTAATAATTGATAGAAAGAATACCCCTTTAAGATAGAAATACTATCGGTTCACTGGGAAATTCAATGTCATCTCTGGAAATATATGTATTACAGAAATTAATCACCAGTAGACTATAAAGTGTACTCAGGTGTAGTAAAGTTATAGAAGCTTCTCAAGACGCGGGTTAATAATTCCTTCTGGAAGCTATAAAAATTAAACATTGCTACCTGTAACATTTGTTGGACTATAACCATGCTATACCCAATAAATATTTAGAGTTGGCCATGTATTTATGTGTTTGGTATTCATAAAATATGGTATGTGAATCAGAAATCATTTCCTACAAAATAAGCAATGTTCAAGTAATAAAACCCCTGTCTATTCATTACTTTCACAGTACCTTGAGCTCAGATTTAACAAATGGGTTCGACTTATTGGCACAGTATTGTTCATCATCCAAACGGTATGTAATGTCTAATATGTGATTAAAATGTAATACTGGGTTAAAAAATAATTCACGGCTTAAAGAGAACCTGTCACATAGATTATGCCCCTCTTGCTGAGGGCAGCACAAGCTAGTGTCAGACCTGCTGCTTCCAGCGCTGTGTCCCTTATCCTGTAAGATGCAGGAGTTTTAGTGTATTTAGTGCTCAAATCTACAGTTTTCAGCCAGAAAAGAGTGAGTCAGTTTTTTTTTTCAAACCGTGCCCAACTGAGGCTAGCCCCGACCACCTCAACTGATAAACTTATTACTTTGGATAGGTAGAAACATGTGAATAACTGCAAGGTGGGCGGGGCTAGCCTTTGGTGGGCGAAGCCGACACCTGCTCATGAATAAGATTTGAGCATTTTTAGATAAAAGCTAAGTGACATTGCAGATAGTAAACTTTATCTCCGTTGCTCTGATTTTATATTGAATTAGTTGTATGTATGAGCTGCATCCAAATTGTGCCCCTGAAAACAGACATAACTTGCTGTTAAAGAGAACCTGTCACATAGTTTATGCCCCCCTGGCTGAGGACAGCACAAGCTAGTGTCAGACCTGCTGTTTCCAGCACTGTGTCCCTTATTCTGTAAGATGCTGTAGTTTTAGAGTATTTAATGCTCAAATCTGCAGTTTTCAGCAAGAAAAGAGTCAGTTTTTTTCAAACTGATAAACTGATAAACCTATTACTTTGAATAGGTAGAAACATGTGAATAACTGTCAGGTGGGCGAGGCTAGCCTTTGGTGGGCGGGGCTAACACCTGCTAATGAATAAGATTTGAGCATTAAATGCTCTAAAACTACAGCATCTTACAGAATAAGGGACACAGCGCTGGAAACAGCATGTCTGAAACTAGCTTGTGCTGTCCTCAGCCAGGGGGGCATAAACTTTGTGACAGTTTCTCTTTAATCAAATGATGCATGAGATACCTGAAAGCTAGCAAGTATTTCAACTCACTCCATGCCCCCTTAGACTAAGGACCATCGTTTTGTCACAAACTGTACTTGTATATGGATTGCACTAAAATTCACAATGTGCTATAGTATTACATCTTCATGGACACTTCAGAAAAGTGTTTGGAAAAAGGGATGGGCTAACAGGAGTCACAGGTTGTGTCAAGTTCCTTAAATATGTACTTCATGTTTTGGCATAAAATATTTGTGTGTACACTTGACAGTCTTGATATAATATAAAGGGAAGCAAATATGCATTTACATACCTATGGATTACATAATACCACTATGCTGTTTTATTAAATGTGACTAGATTTGTGACTTTTTGTACAACTCCTAACACTGTTAACGCATAATGTGAAGTATTAACAAAGTTGTTTAACTTAATATGTAGGTATAAACTGTAGAATGTTGTACAATAGTGTTAAAAAAAATAGAGTTTTTTATATAAGAATGGTTTACACCTTGTTCATTACAGGATCAGGATAAATATAGTATTTATCATAGTTTTTAATATTTATGGTATAAAGTATATAATAAAAACGTACAAAATTGCGCAAGTATCTTGCACAGCAAGAAGTAGTCTGTAGTTTGAAGAAAATGTATACATTATGGGCAACATGTATGTATGGGACTGCGCCAGTATTCTGGTGTGCTTTCAGCCCAAAAACTGTCGCAGCCCTGTTCTCTAGATTTATAATCATGGGCACTCCAAAATCAGGTGCATTTTGTGGCACCCGCACCACTTCATAATGCGCCTAAGATGTGGGGGCATTCTGGGGGCGTGTTGCACCACAACTGTATGATTCTACCCGTTTATGACTGGAGGACGGCAAAACTAGGCGCATTACTGCTGGAACAGCCAGACCAAGTTAAAAGTGATCTACCTGAGCCTGAGTTGTTGCAGTGAAACTAAAAAGCACCAAATTTATGACCTGCAGAAGAATAAGTTCATACATTCTGGCGCATTATACTCTACTTTAAAGCTATTTAGAACTGGTCTCTATGTGTCTAGATCATACATGTCACCCTATGTACTAATAAAAAAAGGAAGTGAGGTTATAGCACTAGTTGATGGCGAGAAGTTGATGATGATGAAAATTTTGATCACATTAAAGGGGTTCTGCCACGATGTTGACGTGGGATCCTCCAAAATGGGTATTTAATCACTTTTCTAAATATATGTGATTACAAAAATTGCAGCCTGAGAGAGCTACAGGCTGCCTTACCTGCCCTTAGTTACTTAAAAGCTTCTATTAGATACAACCTGACAAGAGCTGCTTGCTGGCTGGGCTTGCGCAGAGAACACTTCTTATCTGATGAGAGGGAGCTGAAGAATCTTTCAAAGCACCGGGTAGAAATATGTTGTCTTTTGTAGACAGAATCCACTAGTTGTAGTGTGATTATCTGAGTAGATCCCTGCTTTATCTGATGACCGAGAACATGAAGAAGCTTTGAAGCTGCTGTGGAGAAAAGCTGTTGTCTTTTGTATACAGAATCCACTAGTTGTAGTGTGATTATTTGAGTGAACATTTCACACGATCCCTTATGCATGACTCTGTGCTCTGGCTGTGTCTCTCTCTCTCAGCTAGCGTGGCTTGTTTACATTAGCTTCTTAGCAGATAAGACAGGTCCTGGCAAAATCCATTTAAAATGCAACTTTTGCCATCTGACATGGGCATGCAGTAGTCTGCAACTGCATCCAGAAACAAGGTTGGCGCCTAATCTTAGGTATAATTTCAGATTGTCTGTAAACGGGTTTGTCCCTGTTCTGTATTATACCACTTGATGGTGCTGTAACATAGTATATATGAGTTTATCAATCCCGCCAAGCCACTAGGAGCAGCATAATCTTGTAGCATATTGCTCTTGTAGCACCACTAGATGGTGTTATCTCTTGTCTACATTAAAGCATCAATCCTGCTAAATCACTAGGACCTGCATAACAGTGTAGTATATTATTATAACACTAGATGGACCTGTATTTGAGTAAAATCTCAGACCCATATAGGAGCATGTAGAACGGTGTCCCTTGGGTAACTCTTATAAATTGACTTGTACTTCTGCATAATTACTACATTATTGTGATCTGTTTCACCATCTGTATACTGTGTGCCTCCTGAATTGCCATGCATCCTGCATCTAAACCTACATGTAATATATTAGTATTACATATTAGCATAGTCTGCTCTATGGAGAGGACAGGCATTTTTGCTTATTCAAAATTTTTATTGATTTTTTTTAGATTCTTTATACTGGAATTGTAATTTATGCTCCAGCTCTCGCACTGAATCAAGGTAAGAAAAAAAAACAAAAAACGAGAGGATGAAGAGGCCTTTGTTATTTTTGGGCTTCATGCTCCTTTCAGTTTTAGCTTCTAGATATCTGTCTCTCTCTTATGTTAATGGTGCTCATATAAACACCATATCTGGCTCGTGTCTACACTGCACACGAATATGATCGTATCTTTGGCGCTTTTAGTTTTTTAAAAGCGCCGAAGATACAATCGTTCGTGCAGCCCCATTGGCGGCAATAGAAAAGACAAGCTGCAGTCTCCACAGCTCGTCTTTTCTCTGCTCGTCTTTTGGCGCGGGCGTATTATATAACATGTTGTGTAATTGCCCTTTTAGTTTTCTTGGCGTCTTCCCATACAATACAATTGTATGGGCGACGTAAAAAAAAAAACCCAAGAAACAACCCCTGCATCGGAAAAAAAATGGCCGCTTTCTGGCCGTTTTTTGTCCGATGCAGTGTAGACCTAGCCTAACATGAAGACCTGGAGAATGCTGTTGTACAAAACTCATGGAGCTTGCATGACCTCTGGGGTCCCCTTTTTTCTAGTATATTAAAATTGTAAGTGAATTTATTATACATATTAGACAATTTTTGTTTAATTAAAGTATACCATACAAACATTTCACAAATATAGAATAGGTTATTATATGTCTGTTATATTTAAGGAATGTGTCTGTAGCAGTATTTCCGTCTACAGGGTAAACATTTTATGTCCTCTAATTTTAATGTTATTATCTATTTCAGTCACCGGATTTGATTTGTGGGGTGCTGTTGTGGCCACAGGAGTGGTCTGTACCTTCTACTGCACAATGGTTAGTTATACTGTCATACTGCTGCTCAAGACACAAACTACAGTGACACATATTTTAGCTTTCAAGTGTTGTTTTTCCAATTTTTTGCAGTATGACAAATCTACTATGAAGTCAGCCACCTTATTCAAACTGACAACAAATGGCAAAATAGAATTTTCTTTGTATAACTGTATAACCATATCCTAACAGAGCAGAAACTCTGTGGAAACCAATCCCATCTTGTCACTATGATAAATTACTATTTTGTTACCGACCAGGCATCCTCAAACTGTGGCCCTCCAGCTGTTGGGAAACTAGCATCAGGCATTTATATAATCTATATCAGTGGGAATGATGGGAGTTGTAGTTTCCCAACAGCTGGAGGGCCACAGTTTGAGGATGCCTGCTATAGACCTACAGTGCACCAGCAAAACTACCATATACTGGCCATATTGGCCCAATTAGCTGCTTATTTGTTGTTGGTTTAGTTCAGACCCACCAGAACTGATATTTATTAGCATATGTTGAATTCTACAGTTCTGTAAATGATGCCCAACTTCAACTTGATTTGTTGTAGGGTGGCCTTAAAGCGGTCGTATGGACAGATGTATTCCAGGTCGGGATCATGGTTGCAGGATTTACATCTGTAATTATTCGAGCTGTGGTTGTACAAGGTGGAATTGAGCCCATTTTGAATGACTCATATTATGGAGATAGACTAAATTTCTGGGAGTAAGTAGATTTATTAACTATTTTTTTTTGCAGTTTTTACTTTTTTATGTTGTAGTAGGGATAGGAAGCTCAGCGAGCTAAACTAAAACCTAAATATTTCAGTACTATTTAGTACGCTTCTGGTACTAGTATGTCATTTTAATCTATAGTTTTGATTGTTATTTTTAGCTTTAATCCTAATCCTCTGCAGCGGCATTCCTTCTGGACAATTGGCATTGGGGGAACTTTTACATGGACTGGAATCTATGGAGTCAATCAGTCACAAGTACAGAGATATATTGCGTGTAAAAACAGATTTCATGCCAAAATGTGAGTATTAAATGGCACTTTTTCTTGCAACTGTTTGTTTACTTGATGTTTTAAGGAGCAAAAAGCACAAAAGAGGAAACAATAAAAAAAAAATGGTTTCTAAGTAGGACTAAGTGTAGAGAAATGATATATTTCATTTCATGCATGGGAGATCTTCAACATGTGCATTAGAGAGCCTGCAAATTATTATCTTCAGTATACAACAGATAATGAATGAAGTCAATAATGGATAGTTTTCCTCACCTACTCAGATTAATTATCAATGCAATCATGCGTAAAGTGGTTTTCCATTAAAATACAATTACAGGGCATTGTGGCCAGGGTGGGCAAAAAAAGAAAAAACCTTATACAGGCAGTCCCTGGGTTCTGAATAGGATAGGGACTGCTGATTTGTTCTTAAAGGGGTTGTCTCACTACAAGGATTACTTTTTATGTTAAAGATCTTGCCAAAACAAGTCACTTTGCAATATGTGTCCATAAACAGTGTCCTACCTATTTCTAGATATCCCCTCTTGTATGGGCTGCATCAGCTCCTCAGGTCGCTATAGCTATAGACCTGTTTGATCTATCCTGATAGGCTGGTTGCTGCTGCTGGTTGCTATAGCTACAGACCTGGCTTCTATTGCAGCCTAGTGGAAGACAGTAAACACGCCTCTGAATTCAAAGTGAAACCAAGAAAACAGGACTGTAGTAAGATGAATAAATGTAGTGAGAAAACCCCTTTAAGTTAAATTTGTATGTAAGTCAGAACAGGTATATTTATTAAATGTAACTCCAGCACAAAAGTTATGTTTTTAGTTTTGGATAGTGCAGGGAAGGATTTTTACATTTGTTTTGCTGTTTGTGCTCCTGTTTAGAAGATTTCACCTCATTTTCACCTTATGTGCTGCTGTGTCATACTGGAACTTGTAGTTCCACAGCTACTATCTGCTGTGAAACGTGGAACTACAAGTGCCAGCATGCCTTATAAGTTTCCGTTTGTAACTAGGGGACAGATGTAAGTCGGGACATTGTAAGTCGGAGACTACCTGTACTTACCTAGCTGTTCCAAGCTGCTGCTGTTCTGGAGCCCCCATCGATCTACTCCTTTTAACTTCCAGGTTCTCGCCCTTATATAGAGGAGAGGCTCGCACGCCAGTGTAAGTGAATAGAGGGCAGGTCTATTCACTTAAAATGGAGTACGAGCCTCTCCTCTGTGTCAAGATGAGAACCCAGAAGTGAAGAGGAACGAATTGCGAAGCAGCAGCAACGGGGGACAGCTAGGTAAATATTGGGCTTTTTTTGTCCACCCTGGCCACAATGCCCTGTAATTGTATTTTAATGGAAAACCACTTTAATATAACATGTGACTGACGGTGTATGAAGAAGCCTTTTCTTTTATTCTGTGTTATAAATGATGACATTTTTGAACAAAAGGTTAAAGGGGTTGTCTCGCTACAATGATTGGGTTTTAATTTAAAGATCTTTAAAAAACAAGCAGCTTTGCAATATATGTTCATTACAAATGTCCTACTGATTTTGAGTTAGCCCTGTTAGTATTACTACATCAGCTTCTCAAATCTCTATAGTAGCCGACCTGTTGATCCTTATCTTACTGGCTGTCAGGTCTGAATGACTCATCACCTTTGAAGACAGGTCGGAGCAGAGAGCCCCTCCCGCACAGAATGCTTCTGTAGTGGAGGGAGGAGGAGGGAGGGGGGGAGGGAGGACTCTGGCGTCTGTGTCCGAGCTGCCTGGATTAACCCTGTGTGTCCCTGCTTCCTCCTGCTCTCTACACAGATAGATGTGACAGCAGTGACCCTGTCTGTTACTATAATCATGATATGTCTTTGGAACTGTGACTATACTAATACTATACAAATCAGGCATGTGAATACTTTATGTTCTCCTGTATTAGGGACACATCCTGAGTATAGTAACACTGCCCTTGTTGTTGCTGGAGATGTGGAGACTTGTAAGCTAAGCAGGGGATATAGGAACACATGCATCCCCCTGCTCTATTAGCACACCACTTCACCTTCCTCTCTACACTCATAGATCAGCCCTCTCCTGCAACAGACCTAGGCAGGCACACACAGGGTGAACTCTGAGAGCAAACCCCCTCCCCCCCCCCCCCTGTATAGAAGTTACGTAGCTGCCTGTGTGCTGATGGGAGGGGGGAGAGGGAGCAGAACAGACAGACCAAGAAGCACGCCCCTCAGTTCAACTTACCAGGGACACTGACAGGCTGAAAGCTCGTAATGAGACAACTCCTTTAAGTATTCAGCAAGACCCACATGCATGGTGAAACCCTAAAACACCTGTTAGATCAGTCTCCTCTAATGTTGCATCACATATAATTTCTCCAGAAGCAGGAATTTATCATTAGTCATCGCATTGAAATAATGTTGGGTGAAAAGTGTGCTTTCTCTTCATTTTGTATTAGGTCTTTGTATGTAAATCTTGTGGGACTCTGTGCTATTCTAACCTGTGCAGTATTTAGTGGACTCGCTATGTATTCTATATATAAGGACTGTGACCCTTGGACTGCCATATTTGTATCAGCCCCTGACCAGGTAAGAAACAATATTCCAAAAAAGGTCAGATAATTGGCCTGATTTATCAAAACTGTCTGACAGTAAGACTGTCTTAGTTGCCCATAGCAACCAATCAGGGCTTAGCTTTCATTTCTCCACAGCTGTGTCAGAAATAAAAGCTGAGCTGTGATTGGTTGCCATGGGCAACTAAAACATTCTTACTGTTAGGCCCCGTTCACACGGCTTATTCTGCCGCGGATTGGCGCCGTACTGCGCGCCGGATTTGCGCTTCAGTACGGCGCCATTCCGCGGCAGCAATTACGGTAATCCACTGCTCTCATAGAGAACAGTGGATTCCGTCACTCCTCCCCGCTCGGAAAAATCCGCCGCGGGGGGAGAAAGTGACATGCACATTATTTACGGCGCGGACGCGCCGTAAACAATGCATTGTCTATGGGGCCGGGAGCGGCGCCCCCCGCCGCGCTCCGGCCCCGCCCCCACCCCGCCCCTTATTCACGGCGGATTTGTGCGCTCAATACGGCGCACAAATCCGTCGAGAATAAGCCGTGTGAACACGGCCTTAGACAGTTTTGATAAATCAGGCCCACTGTCTTTTTGATGATTTCATTAGCTAACCATCTAAGTATACCTAAATGTTTCTGTAGTATAATTTGAAGGCAAACTTGCATTTAAAGCAAAAACATATGGGTAAACATGTATGTACAGGGCGGCAGAAGTCTGGCGTCTTTAAAACCTGAAAACTGCCGCAGCCCTGTTTGCTATATTTTTAATAAGACGCACTTCAAAATTAGGCGCTTTACTGTATAAAGCGCTTGAGATCGGGGGGCGTGCTCGAGGTGAATCGCACTACAACCGTATGTTTCTACACATTTATGACTTTTGAATGGCAAATCCAGGTACATTACTGCTGGAACAAGTAGAGCATTTAAAAGTGGTTTATCTAAGCCGAAGTGTCGCTTAGTAGGGGGAAGCGCTAATTCTATGACCTGCAGTGAAAGGTTCATAGATTCGGGCGCTTTTAACGTTTACAAACGCAAAAAAATCCCGCCCTGGGTCCCAAAAAATCATACATGTCGTCCATACTTTTTAAAAAGCTGACTGGTATAGTTTCCAGTATGCATTGTAAATATGGTAAACCTCTTTATTAGTAGCCATGCATAAACAGTGTATTGCAGTCATTGGAAAATAAGGGGGTTTTAATTTAATAACTTAAAGAGAACCCTGTCAATGATTATGCCCCCCCTTGCTGAGGACAAAACAAGCTAGTGTCAGACCTTTTTCCCCCGCGTGTGCCCCTTTTTCTGTAAGTGCTGTAGTTTTTGATTTTTTCGTCTCAAATCTGAAGTTTTAGGCCGAAAAGAGTCAGTTTTTAAAAACCCGCCCCCCCTGAGGCTCCCCCTGCCCCCTAAACGATAAACCATTATTTTTGAATGGGTAAAACATGTAAATAACTGTCTTGGGGGGCTGATTTTGGTGGGGGGGCTAAGCCCTGCTCTGAATAAATTTGAGCATTAAAATGCTTTTAAAAACCTTGCTTTTGCCCCAGCAAGGGGGGGCAAAAATCTGTGCGGTTTCCCCTTTAAGGGTTTTAGACGTCTTTTTCCCCATGCAACGATCAGAGCTCGACTTTCATTTCTCATAAAGCACTGAAAAAATTAAAGCTGAACTATGAATAGTTGCTACAGGCAAAAAGACAGTTTTACTGTTGCACAGTTTGGTAGGCCCACAATGTGTAATGCTCCCCTACTGTATATGCAGGCGTTTCTGTGTGTAGGATCAGTTTGTAAATCATATACATATATTTCGCTGAATATGTATTATGAAAAGCTACTTGTGCACATACTGCTACCTCTCCACTAAGGTGTATACTGGGCTATTCCTTTAAAAATTTTTTTGTCTGTAGACTTTTGAATGTTGATTTAAAATTTCAAACATCCTAAAAAAATTGGAAAATTTTTAAAATCCTGCGATAAATTTATGCCACAGGTTTTAGAGGTATGGAGGGTTTTTTTGCTGTGCCTGCAGCATATGCGGTGGGTGCTGGTGTTTAGATACTGCCAGCGACTGGCACTAACAGCCGGGATCAGAAAGAGCTCCAGTCCCGCCATTTAACCATTAGGATGTTGCTGTAAATATGACTTCAACATCTAAACTACTGAAGCATCCAAACAGGACTGCAATCGGCCCCATGACAACATGCTGACTGGGTGCCATTTGGTTTCCATTGCAGCTGGAGGCCTCATGAATGCCTCCATAGTTGCTATGTTAGTACACCTATTAAATCCTGCCATAAGAATCAGTATATACTGCAGTATTTTAGCCAAGGTGTTATAGTATTCGGTCCCCGAGAAAGGGTAAGGGCCACGTGTATGAAACGTTTGGTTAAATCCATTTTGTTGCCCCGGCAACCAATCAGCAGCCCCCCTCATTTTTCCAGCGTATTGAAAAGAAAGGGGCGTCTGATTGGTTGTTTGGGAAAAAAGAAGTCTTGAAAACCCGAGTTTTCATTTTTATGTGTCTAAAAGTTTATGAAATAAAAACAAAAAAAGTTTAAAGAAATAAAAAAATTAAAAGTATATTAAAAGTTCAAAACACGCCCCTTTTGCTATTTTATTAAAAAAAAGTTACCCGCAATTTATATCGCTGCGTCTATAAAAAATCTGATTTATTACAATATCATATAATTTAGCTCGTACGGTGCACACCACAGAAGAAAAATCCAAAATTGTGTTATTTGTCATTTTGCATCCCCAAAAATTGGTTATGGCTCTTGAAAGGCGGATAGGAAAAAAACTAAAATTTTTAAATTGCTGCACCATTAAGGGGTTAAAAGAAATTTTATATCAATGCACAATGTACTGTGATATCTAATATTTTTACTTACCCTCAGCTGATGCCTTACCTAGCTCTGGACATTTTGCGGGATTACCCTGGACTACCCGGGTTGTTTGTGGCATGTGCATACAGTGGGACCTTAAGGTAAACCATTTTTCTCTTTATCGTCCTGGTACATATGGATGTATGTATGTACAGGGAACACTCACTCTCATCCAACCACCATCTTGAACAGTCTTGGAGGTCACTTTAGCTCTGCGACCGCCATCCTCTGGTAGAAAGGTTATGTTACACTATACACACGTCATTTGGACCACTTGGCATGTTTCCAAAACTGATCTGAGCTTTATTCTCCTTCAGGATAAGATACAGACCACATAAACAAAAATAATTCTAGGCCATATAGCCAATAACTCAACACTCAGAGCTCCACTCTATCCATGTCCCAATACACACGTCCGTCTATGGAACGTACAGGCTTCCCTCAAGCCTGGGGGTCAAAGCCCTCTCTTAAGCTCTGCTGTTGCTCCACACTTTTGGTAGCGAACCACACCCCTCAGGTGTACTAAAGGAACAGGCTTATATAAGCCTGTAAACCTCCTAGCCATTACTATAGCCATTCTGGAGAAGTCATCCCAGATTTACTGCAGAGCAGCTATCCTAATGCTAACAAGTGTCAGTAACTTATGGTTACTGACTCAACATTGTTGACCCCCCACCGAGGCCAGGCACCCTGGAGGCACGTGGCTCATATGTATCCTACTGTATAACATTCAGTGGTAGTGGAATGCAACCATCTGATGTCACTCTGCCACTATACATATAAATATACATACACAGGAATCATCACTTACTCATGCATTTATCTTATCTGTCATCTAAAAGTAATAACAAATGTTGATAGCACAGTAAAAGGCATTTTGTACTAAGTTTCTACAACTATATGAATTGCAGGAGGATGCTTTTAATTCTTTAATTTTATCAGTAAATGTGATTCATATTACAGAAAACAGATCAGATCATGTGCTGGTTATTTTATCTCTATGTCTCACCTTTGTTTCCTGCTTTACACAATTTCCCGTCTTGCAGATCTTTGCATTTGGCACTGAACGTATCATAGCTCCAAATAGTACAACTAATACAATAATACAACTAGTCTCTTCCCGCCACAACAACTTTTGTTTATGTTGCATTCTCTCACCACCATCTTTCAAGAGCCATAACTGTTGTATTTTTCCATCTGCATAGAGGTATAAGGGCTTTTTTGTGGGATAAGATGTACTTTTTAATGGTACCATTGAGCATACCATATCATATACTGGGGAACTCCAAATCAATTATTTGATTCTTTGTGGGGTATAACTTAAAAAAATGCAATTGAGGTTTTTTATTGAGTTCACAGTTTGGTACAAATGACATGTTATCTGCATTCTACAGGTCTGTACGATTCTAGTGATACTACATTTTTAGAGCTTATGTTTTAGTGATTTTAAAAGAAGTTTTTTATTTTGTAAATTTAAATGCAGCACTATTTCCTGAGACCAATACCTTACTTTTTATTCACATTTGGGAACACAAAATAGTCAAGAAAATGTTGTCGTTGGAAATGATTTTTTTTTTTACGATGTTTACCATACAGGATAAATCATGTTACATTTCAATGGATTAAACTCTTACCAACTATGTAACTAGTACAAAACAAATAGAGGAAGCAGCACCACTTCAAAAAAGGTTACATTTATTAACCAGAGGCTACACTGCAGCCCTTCCATGGGGCTATTTTCAGGCTCAGTATGTCTGTGCAATATCACATATAAATATATAGAATAGTTCAATGATGAATCAAATATTACAGTGTATACAGTATATCAAAACTTTTTGTATTCCCAATTATGTGTAACCTTTTTTTTTATGTTTTTTATTATTTTATTTGTAAATTGGCACAAAGGTAGTGTTTTAAACTTTTTATTTTATGTGAAAAAAATGTACTTGTGCCATGTTTGCGGGAGTTTTGTTTTTTCGGCGTAAAATCTACATTAAAAATGATGTGATATCTATATTATAAAGGTTTATAATCATCCGTAGATACAAAACATGTAGGGTTTCAGTTATGTTTTGTAGCCGTAAAAAATTCCAAACATTTATTATATTTGAAATTTGCGCTGCGGCGCCATTTTGTGGGACCAATAACTTTTTTTGTACTAACACCTACGGATATCAGTGAGGCGGCATTTTTTGCGGTCTGAAGTGTACTTTTTATTGCTAGCAGTTTGGAATGCATGCGACTTTTTTGATCACTTTTATTCCAATTTTTATAGGACAATTTTGGCGTTTGGAATTTTTTTCTTCTACGGTGTTCCGCGTACGGGATAAATGATGTTATATTTTTATAGATCGGACTTTTTTGGACGTGGTGATACCAAATGTGTAACTTTTTATTATTTTATTGTTTTTATTTGTAAAATGGTGAAAGGGGGGTGATTTGAACTTTTAATACTTTTTTTTTTACACTTTAAAACTTTATTTTATTTTATTTTTTTACTTTAACATTAAGTCCCCTTATGGTGCTTCACCACTAGGGGGCGCGATCGTTAATACAGCCTAATGCATTGCATAGACAATGCATTAGGCTGTACCAAGATGGCGTTTTCCCCACTTCCTGTTTCGGTCCAGAAGTGGGGCAAACGGGAGCATGGCAGCGATCAGAGCCTTCACAAGGCTCTGCGCTGCCATGTTAGCCCATGGGGACTCGGCGATCTTATCGCTGATGTCCTGATCGGGCTGAAAAACGGTGCGCAGCACCGTTTTTCATTCATTTAGACGCCGCGGCCATCTTGGATTAAATAGCGCAGGTGGGCGGCGGCGCCCCCCCCGTGCTGCAAGCGCCGGGTGTTAGCTGCAATTAGCCGCGGCTGTGAAACAGGGTCGAACTGCGATCCTGTTACACATCTCCTTACAACCACCATGACGTACCCATACGTCAGGGTGGTTGAAAGGGTTAAGGGGCCGTTCACATGGCACAGTGCAAATACCGGTCGGAAATTCCGACCGGTATTTGCACTGTTTTGCGGCCGTGCAAAAACTGAAAACCATCTGTAAAACCGGGTGAAAACCCATGCCATGGGGACAAGCCCTAACTGTTCAATAAAGAGTAAAATACTGGTTGGATTCTTTATCTGTGCTGTGTGGCTGTACCCTAACATGGCAGTTTAAAAATTTGTGCCTTTGGGACCATGAAAATATTTTTTTCTTAATTGAGCATTGAGATATTTTATATGGATAGAACATGAAACAAATTTCTGTATCTCAAGGGAAAGTCTGTTAAAATGTTTATCTATGTATCTATAGATGCTTGTAGTTTTATGCCTTGATAGTACAAGATAGACACCTTTCTAGCTATATTGTTTTTCTTTTCCATAATACTATGAATGGAAATGCTAAGGACACTATTTTGTTTTCCAGCACAGTATCGTCCAGTATTAATGCTCTGGCCGCAGTTACAGTAGAAGACCTTGTGAAACCTTACTTCAAATCTCTCAGTGAAACCAAACTGTCATGGATTTCTAAAGGAACAAGTAAGATAACACTTGATAATAATAATAATAATCTTTATTTATATAGCACCAACAAATTCCGCAGCACTTTACAATGTAAAGGGTATGAATACAGACAAAAGACAGAAATTACACAATAAAAGCTACTTACAGATGAGACACAAGGTGTGAGGGCCCTGCTCCCAAGAGCTTACAATGTATGAGGGTGCCTGGGGGAGACAACGAGGGAGAACTGCTAAGTTTACAATGGTCCAGCCTTGTTTCATAAATATGGGGTGGTTTACAAAAAAACATAATAATAATCTCTATTCATACAGCTGTATCATATGTACAGTATGTGGGTGTAGGGGTGAGACAAAAGTTGAGAACTGCATAGTTTACACAATGGTTCAACCACGTTCTATAAATATGGAATAGCACACATAAAAGTGGATGAACCTGCCACCCAAAACAGAACATCTATATACAGATAAGTTCCTGTGAGTGTCCAAGTTCAGGGAGTGTCAGAAGAATGTGTGACTGAAAGCAGGGGGTTTGCAATTAGGTATTTTGGTAGGTCCATCTAAGAAGATGTATTCACAGGGTGTGCTTAAAACTATGAGGATTATAAATTAGCATAGCCTTACAGTGTTGCACATTTCAGAAAACTGGTGAAGCATGTCCAAAGTCTTGGAGGCGAGTGTTTAAGGTTCAGATGATGGAGGCATTAAATCTAAGATCAATAGCAGAATGCAGAGAATAGGCAGCATACTAGACAGAGATAGGGGGTTGCGAAAATGTTTAAAGCTTTATAGGTAAGAGTGATTAATTTAAACTATATTCTGTAATGAATGGGCAACCGCTGCAGTGACAGAGGGTAGAGGCATCAGTATAGCGGCTGGAAAGAAAGATGAGCCTGGCTGCAGCATTCAGGACTGATTGGAGAGGGGGGAGTTTACAGAGAAGTAGATAGAAAAGCAGGGAATGACAGTAATCAAGATCGACAAAGTATAAGGGTAACAATAAGAGTGTAATTTGCTCTGCATAAATGGATAATTTGTCATATATAGTAAGCAGAATTAGAACCTCATCATCAGCATACCCTCAGAAAGTCCAAATTTTGAGGCCCTGACTTATTGATTATGTAAATAGCAATTTCCCAGATGTCTAATTAGCAGACACCTTAAACAGAATTCTTCAAAAGTCTTTTACGGAGTCCATCACTCCAAGGATTGTTGTTGCATGCAAATGGTCTGTATTCCTGTCCGTATTGCTTTAATACCTTTGTAATAAACATCTTTATTTTACTGCTAAAACTCCTACTATTAACTACTATATAACCATTGACAGCTTGCTACTTCCTCAGTATTCAGTTTTTACCTTCTGTAAAGCTTGATAGCGGAAGTAAAAAGTAAGCAGAAGAGGTTAGCGTAAAGGCTAAAATTAAGTAAAAGATAGATATATATATTTATATATATATATATATATATATATAATATATATATATATATGTGTGTGTGTGTGTATATATATATATATATATATATATATATATATATCTATCTATATATATATATATACACTCACCGGCCACTTTATTAGGTACACCTGTCCAACTGCTCGTTAACACTTAGGGCGACATGTATGAACGGGCTTTACGCCTGTTTTCTGGCGTACACTGCGCCTCCCAGCCCGAATCCCGCTGTCGGACCCAGCGTTCGCCACTTTCGGCTGCGGTCCGCATGAAGGGGCGGGCAGAGGGCGGGCAGTGGGCGCGGTGGGGCGCGGTGTAGGCGTTCCGGGGCGGGACGCGGCGCGCTCGTATAGTCCGAGGCATGTACCATCGCGGCTCGCCAAATCGCGGCGCTCGGCAGCTCCGACAAGCAGACCTGTTTTTTTTTGGTCTAAATCCTCCGGCGGCGGCGAAGTGAAGCAGGATCCGAACATGCGAGGAAGCGGATCGAAGATCGCGACAGAAGTCTCGGCGCTCGGCAGCTCCGACAAGCAGACTTGGTCGAAATGCTCCGGCGGAGGCGAAGTGAAGCAAGAACGGAACATGCGAGGAAGCAGATAGAAGATCGCGACAGAAATCTCGGCGCTCCGCTCCGTGCAGCAGGAGTATGAATAGGAAAAAATCGCCTTTATAAAGGCGGAAAACAGTGTCAGAAAAGAGCTGAATGTACAAAATACACATAATAAAAAAAAAAAAACATTTTCCCAAACTCTAGAACGGCGCAATATCAAGAAATATGATATTGCAAATTGCCGGGAAATACAGTAATTCAAAATCTGAAACCTATTCTCATTGGTCGGCAGAAACCGGCCAATCAGAATCGGAGCGACAGTGAACCATTAAAAGCTATGGGGAAGAATTGACCAATCAAAATCCCCGGCGGGATAATTCAAAATACAGTAAAAATGCTGAAAAGAGCTGATTGGCTGAGCTAGCGGGGTCTCGGCTAGCTCAGCCAATCAGAATAGGAGCGACAAAGTCCCATTCTAGGCATTGGAGAAGTGTAGACCAATCAGAATACGAGCGACAAAGTCCCATTCTAGCCTATGGGGAAGTTTACACCAATCAGAATCCAGGGCGGGATAATTCAAAATACAGTAAAAATGCTGAAAAGAGCTGATTGGCTGAGCTAGCGGGGTCTCGGCTAGCTCAGCCAATCAGAGCGCGAGCTACTTCTCCCATTATACTCTATGGAGAGATGAGCGCACTCAAATCTCCGCGCTCAGCGCCGCACGGCATGAAGTATTAATCACCAAATTATTTTTATACAGTGTAAAACATTCTCAGATAAAGACCAGAACACTTCTTGAAAAATAAAGCAGTTAAAAACCCGAACAACGCGTTCGTCGCCGAGACCGGCGCTACATAGGGAATTGCCATAGAGAGAATTGCCGGGAAAGACAGTAATTCAAATTGTTTAAGTTATTCTCATTGGTCGGCATAAACCAGCCAATCAGAATAGGAGCGACAATGTCCCATTATAACCTATGGAGGAGAATTGACCAATCAGAATAGGAGCGACAATGTCCCATTCTATCCTATGGAGGAGAATTGACCAATCAGAATAGGAGCGACAAAGCCCCATTCTAGCCTATGGAGAAAAAATGGACCAATCATATTCAAAGGCGGGACAGTTCAAAATACAGTAAAAAGGCAGAAACGAGCTGATTGGTTGAAGCGGCGGGGGCTTGTCCAGCTTAGCCAATCAGAGCGCGAGCTACTTTCTCATAGAGTTCTATGGGGCAAAGACATTCTGAGCGTGCTCTGTGATTGGCTAATTTCAAAGAGCCGCCGTAATTTGGACCAATGGGAGAGCGAGCGACGCTCCTATGGGTTTTGTAATGCAATCTGAAATCAAACTGTATATGGCCGAAATCACATTATAACACTACACAAGTTGTCACGATGTGTATATAAAAGGAATCCGAATATGTGGCTAACGTAAAAAATATATTAATTCCCTAAAATCATGTTTTTTTCTTTATTTTCGATGCACCCATACTATTGATCCTTGGCTAACGAAAATAAAGAAATAAACATGATTTTAGGGAATTAATATTTTTTTTTCGTTAGCCACATATTAGGATTCCTTTTATATACACATCGTGACAACTTGTGTAGTGTTATAATGTGATTTCTCGAGTTTGGGAAAGTGATTTTATTTTTTAAGAAGTGTATTTTGTACATTCAGCTCCTTTCTGACACTGTTTTCCGCCTTTATAAAGGCGATTTTTTCGGGAATCACACTCCTGCTGCACGGAGCGGAGCGCCGAGACTTCTGTCGCGATCTTCGATCCGCTTCCTCGCATGTTCGGATCCTGCTTCACTTCGCCTCGGACGGAGGATTTAGACCCAAAAAATGTAGAACGCCTTTATAAAGGCGATTTTTGCTTCATACTCCGCACCGACATGTGGAATGATTTCTCGCCGCTCCAGCCTGTCTCGCATCGGAACAGATTCTCGGCGCAGTCCCGCACGGCGCCTAAGTCCCGCACTGCGCCCCACACACTGGCGAGGCGCGGCGGACTTTTACCCGCATGTATGAGTGCGCTACCTCGGACGGCGAAGCATAGGCGCAGCGCCGCACAGCGCCCATGTCCCCGCACTTCGCCTCATACGCTGGCGAGGCGCGGCGGACTTTACATGATATGTATGAGCGCCGCCCGGCCGCGACATAAATCAGGCGCAGATTCCGCCGGAAAACTGGCGGAAAACGGCGCCTCGACCCGGCGGGATTCATACATGTGGCCCTTAATTTCTAATCAGCCAATCACATGGCGGCAACTCAGTGCATTTAGGCATGTAGACATGGTCAAGACAATCTCCTGCAGTTCAAACCGAGCATCAGTATGGGGAAGAAAGGTGATTTGAGTGCCTTTGAACGTGGCATGGTTGTTGGTGCCAGATGGGCTGGTCTGAGTATTTCAGAAACTGCTGATCTCCTGGGATTTTCACGCACAACCATCTCTAGGGTTTACAGAGAATGGTCCGAAAAAGAAAAAACATCCAGTGAGCGGCAGTCCTGTGGGCGGAAATGCCTTGTTGATGCCAGAGGTCAAAGGATGGGCAGACTGGTTCGAGCTGATAGAAAGGCAACAGTGACTCAAATAGCCACCCGTTACAACCAAGGTAGGCAGAAGAGCATCTCTGAACGCACAGTACGGTGAACTTTGAGGCAGATGGGCTACAGCAGAAGACCACACCGGGTGCCACTCCTTTTAGCTAAGAACAGGAAACTGAGGCTCCAATTTGCCGAAGCTCATCGAAATTGGACAGTAGAAGATTGGAAAAACGTTGCCTGGTCTGATGAGTCTCGATTTCTGCTGCAAAATTCGGATGGTAGGGTCAGACTTTGGCGTCAACAACATGAAAGCATGGATCCATCCTGCCTTGTATCAACGGTTCAGGCTGGTGGTGTTGGTGTCATGGTGTGGGGAATATTTTCTTGGCACTCTTTGGGCCCCTTGGTACCAATTGAGCATCGTTGCAACACCTTGTGGAATCTATGCCACGAAGAATTGAGGCAGTTCTGAAGGCAAAAGGGGGTCCAACCCGTTACTAGCATGGTGTACCTAATAAAGTGGCCGGTGAGTGTATATATATATATATTGTAAGAGACCCAGGGGTAAAGTTGTGGACGGAATGTATGTATCACCAAGGTGGCTGGCCTCGGTGATATAAAAAACCCTATAGAGTGTTGCCAGCGATGTTATGTTGCTGAGCCATTTTTATTGTGGTAGTTCGGGTCGGGTTTTTTATGGAGCGGCCCAAGAGTCTGGGTGGGACGGCCGCTCCCATACTCCAGCCCAGGCCTTACCAGGCATATAAGGCAGCTGACACAGCTCAGGACGGAGCTGTGTGATTATGCTGAAAACCTCTCTGAAGTGAGGACATGCAACGCTATCTCCAAGTGTCTGTGAACATTTCTACTGCTGACCCGGTGTCCGGTGAGGTTGTTTTTTGTTGCTTGGCTGTAACCCTGAAGCAAGGACTGTCTTTATTTTGCTATGATAAGCTGAAGGAAGCATGTTTGTTTTTTTCCGTTATTCAAGTCTGAGGGACAATAAACTTTGTTTGTTTTTGCACCTAAACCTGTGTCTGTGCTAATCCAGAGACTACCTAGGAGCTGACACCCCCACAATTGGTGGAAGATGCGGGCAGACACGACTCGAGAGCACAGGTTGGAAATATTGGTGCATAAGACTGTATGTCCTGGGTAAAGGCCGTAGCACGCTCTGAGAAAATGGAAGAACTCATTAAGCACCTGGTGCAGAGTAATGTGCCGCAGCAGCAGCAAGCTCAACAGGAGACAACCAGGGCCTGATTCAGCAGATGGCTCTCCTGACTAAAGCCATAAGAACCAGGGAGCCTATGCCTCCGCCCAGCCCTAGTGACAGTACTAAGGCAAGGAGGACTGTGAGAGAGGCATTACAGAAGATGACCCCAAATGACGATGTGGAAGCCTTTCTGTCCGTGTTTGAGAGAGTGGTGGATAGAGAGAAACTGCCCCCAGAACAATGGGCAGAGGTCCTTGCCCCATAGCTGACCAGCGAGCCTCAGAAAGCCTACTATATTTGACTCACAGGATGCAAGGAATATAGCAAAGTTAAAGGGCAAGATACTGGCCCTTCTGGGGGTCACGCTGGCAGTCCGAGCCCAAAGAGTGCATCGCTGGGGGTATAGCAGGGACAAGCCTCCCAGGTCCCAAATGTTCGACCTGCTCCACCTGGTCCAGAAATGGCTACAGCCTGATACCTGTACTCCTGCCCAGATGGTGGAACGAGTTGTAATGGACCGATTTGTTCACTCGCTTCCTGAGTCTTGTCCAATGTTGGTTGCCCAAGGAGATCCCCAGAATGCTGACGACCTTGGTGAGCCTGGTTAGCATATGTGGCTGTCAAGAACTCTCTGGGCAGTGAAGGGAGCCTGAGGTCAATGTACTGGAATATCCCAGGAGGAGCCAGGGCTCCAAGGAGGTGGCCAAAATTTTCTAGTGAGGGGCGTCCGACGACCCAAGAGGGACTAGTGCCGGTGACAAAGAGTCAGGCCCGACCCATCGTCTGCTGGAGGTTTGCCAGGGTCCCGGCCATATAGCAGCCCGATGCCCAACCCACAACTGAGGCCTATGGCCCTGTTCCGCAGGGTGGCGCTGTTGTCAATTTTGCTTACCCAGCCTGTACGTGCTGTTCCTCATCCAGGCGAGGGACTGCGGGCCTGCCGTGTGTGTGAACGGAGTAAAAAGTAACTGGACTTTTGGGACTCAGGGAGTCTTGTCACCCTGGTGACTGCTACACTGCCACATGAGCTGGTCCCGGGAAAAACGGGTGGGGGTCTTTATGTAATCATGGGGAAACTAAGGCATACACCCTGGCCCAGGTTTCCCTGCACACTGACTGTGGTATCGTGTCCCAGGGTGTGGGAGTTGTGCCGAATTTACTTCATGACATAATTATTGGTCAATACTTTCCTCTGTTCGGGGAGTTGTGGCCAAGCTGAAGTGCCTGATCAACCAGAGTGCAATAATGTTTCTGGGGTGGTTTTACCTCATCGGTTCGGGGGGAATGAATTTCCCTATTTTGTACTGGCTGGGGATGAGGAAAGGAAGTAAACCCTGAGATGGTTGTCCCTGATCTGGGGGTCTCCCAGGAGAATTTTGGGACTGCCCAGCTCTGGGATCTGACATTAAAGGGCGCCCTTGATCAGGTGAAAGTATTAAATGGGGCTCCACAAGAGCCTGGGGCTGATAATCAGTTTCTTCACTTTGCAGTAAATAACGACTTGCTATATTGAGTGAACAAGACGATGTGGTGGAGCAATTAGTTGTGCCACAGCCATACCGACGTATGGTGTTAGATATGGCCCACTCTCATGTGTTGGGTGGTCATTTGGGGGCGGATAAAACCCAGCAATGAGTCCTACAAAGGTTTTACTGGCCCGGGTGCTTTAGAGAGATACGTGACTACTGTCAATCTTGCCCAGTCTGTCAGGTGACAGCCCCAGTCGCTCATTTTCAGAGTCCTATAGTCCCGCTTCCTATAATAGAAATCCCATTCCAACGGATAGGGATGGATTTGGTGGGGCCCATACCGAAGTCAGCGTGAGGTCATCAACATATATTGGTTGTAGTGGATTATGCATCCAGTACCCTGAGCTGTTCCGTTAAGGAATACCCAGCCAAATGTATAGCCCGAAAAATTATTTCATAATATTTTCAACGAACAGGGCTGCCAAAGGAGAATTGACAGACCGGGGGAACACCGTTTATGCCCAAAGGGTTTATGTGGAATCTGCAAGCTCCTAAACATCACCCAGTTGAGAACCTCTGTAACCATCCCCAGACTGAGGGCCTAGTTGAAAGATTCAACAAAACCTTAAAGGCAATGTTGAAGAAGGTGTAGAGAAGAATGGCAGAGACTGGACTGCCTACTTCCATACTTGCTATTTCGGTCAGGGAAGTTCCCCAAGCCTCTACAGGGTTTTCACCCTTTGAATTATTGTACGGCCGGAAACCCTAGAGTGGTTACTTGATGGGGCAAAAGGAGACATGGGAGAATGAGGCTACCCCCTATAGAAGCGTCATCGAGCACGTGACCCCAGATGCAAGAGAGGATCTCTAACGTGATGCCCAATTGTGATAGAACATCTGCTAAAACGCCCAGGAGCCCAAGCTAAAGGGTATACAATCGGTCGGCCCAGGGTAGAAGTTCCAGCCAGGGGACTGGGGGTGCTCATACTGGTTCCCACTGTGGAGAGCAAATTCCTGGCCACGTGGCAGGCCCGTATGAAAGTGGGGGAAAAAGTAGGTGGAGTGGAACTACAAAGTCCACCAGCCTGGTAAAAGAAAGCTCTTCCAAGTAATCACGTAAATTTAATAAAATCATGGGAAGGTAGAGGCCCCCGGGAAACCTCGTGCATTGGGGGCAGCAAAGGTCAGTTTTGAGGAGGTCCATATTGAAGAGGCTTTATCCCCCCTCCCAGAAGCAACACAAAGTCGGGAGTTGGCTGCAGCAGAATAGGGATTGTTCTCAGATTTTGGTCAGCCTCACCGCATCATTGAACATGAATCCTCAGGGAACCCCATGTTTTGGTGTGAATTTTAAAAAACCTACCCGATTCCCAAGCCCGTTGGGGGTAATTTCTAGGGAGTGGAAAGGATGTTAAAATTGGGTGTAATTGAGTAGGCAAAGAGTGGGGTGGTCAAGCCCATTGTGTTTGGTGCCAAAACTGTCCAGACGAGTGCGGTTTTTCAATGACTACAGAAAGCTGCATTAGGTGTCTAAGTTTGACCCCCTACCCCCTGCCCAGGGTAATAGCTCAAATTTAAAGGCTATGGGCTGGCCCGGTATATTATCAAACCCTGGGCTTAACGAAGGGCTACTGGCAGATTCCCCTTTCCAAAGAGGCTAGAGAAAAGACAGCAATTCTCCACCCCCTATGGGCTGCTACCCAGTATTCAGAATGCCGTTTGGGTTTTCAAGGAGCTCCGCCACCTTCCAGAGGACTATGGACAGAGTCTTAGGCCCCCACAAAGAGTATGCAGCAGCATACTTAGATGACATAGTCATTTTCAGCAGGGATTGGGAGAGCCATCTGGGTAAAGTTGAGGCAGTTCTTGGGGCCATAAGAAAAGCCGGGTTCACTGTGAACCCAAAGAAATATGCCATGGGCATGGAAGAGGTGAGGTATCTAGGCTAAAATTGTGGGTAAAGGTGAAATCAAGCCTCAGATAACAAAGTGGAGGCAGTACAGAACTGGCCCCCAGCCCCCTTACCAAGAAGCAGGTTCGGGCCTTCCCGGGGATCTGGGTTTTTTACAGGAGATTTGTTCCTAATTTTGCCATGATCGCTGCCCCCTTAACCGACCTTACAAAAGGTACAAAGTCCGTCATGGCTAAGTGGTCTTCCGAGGCAGAAGGGGCGTTCCAAGAGCTAAAACAAGCTCTATGTAAGCAGCCGGTGCTAGTGGCTCCAGATTTTAACAAAGAGTTTATAGTCCAGACAGATGCATCAGATGTGGGTCTGGGCACTGTTTTATCCCAGGAAATAAACGGTGAGGAGCACCCGGTCATGTTCCTTAGTAGGAAGCTATCGATATGTGAGAGGAATTATTCCATAGTCAAGAAGGAGTGTCTCGCCATTAAGTGGGCTCTTGACTCCCTAAAATATTACCTTCTGGGGAGAAAATTTAGGTTTATATCGGATCATGCCCCACTAAAATGATGAGGGAAAGGAAAGGGACCAACGCCAGGGTAACACGATGGTTTTTTTTTCCCTCCAAGATTTAAAATTCCATGTGGAGCACAGACCAGGGAAACTGCATTGGGAATGGCGGATGCATTGTCGAGGGTCCATTGCCTGGTGGCAGAAGGTGCCCAGCCCCCCCGGCTTGGGGCAGAGGGGGAGGTATGTAAGAGGCCCAGGAGTAAAGTTGTGGACGGAATGTATATATCACCAAGGTGGCTGGCCTCGGTGATGTAAAAAACCCTATAGGGGGTGTTGCCACGATGTTATGTTGCTGAGCCATTTTTTGTGGTAGTTCAGGTCGGGTTTTTTTTATGGAGCGGCCCAAAGTCCTGGGTGGGACGGCCGCTCCCATACTCCAGCCCAGGCCTTACCAAAGGCATATAAGGCACAACACAGCTCAGGGTGGAGCTGTGTGATTAAAGCTGAAAACCCCCTCTGAAGTGAGGACATGCAACGCTGTCTCCATTGTCATGTGAACATTTCTACTGATGATCCGGTGAGGTTGTTTTGTGTTGCTTGGCTGTAACCCTAAAGCAAGGACTGTCTTTATTTTGCTGAAGGAAGCATGTTTGTTTTTTCTGTTATTCAAGTCTGAGGGACAATAAACTTTATGTTTGTTTTGCACCTAAACCTGTGTCTATGCTAATCCAGAGACTACCTAGGAGCTGACACCCCCACAATATATATATATATATAAATATATATATATATAATATATATATATATATAATTATATATATATAATATATATATATATATATCCCAGCTGTCTGCAGCCTACAGAGCCCTATGTGTCAAATAGCTGTCTCCACATGGTAGTTTCTTCCTTAAGAAAAAGCTTCTGGCTTGGCTTAAATCCCCAGTGATGTTGCAAGGTGCTTTAATGAGTTACATGTGACTAAATGGGATGCTACTTCCAATAGATGGCACCAAAGACCTAGCTGTCTTCCTTCCATATTCACTCATTTATAACTATTGTAACTCATCAGGGGAACTACGTAGATTGATCCAGTATATAGCTGATAATACAAGAGTTATGGCTGCTATTACATGATAGTGTTTGTGACAGCAAAATACAGAGGCTAACATGCTTAAGCTGTAAGGGGAAAATCTCCTCTCACTACTCAATAGCAAATCACACCAGTCAGAATGTAGGATGGGCAGGGGTTCAGCCAAAATCAGCTGATGAATGGAAAGTCACCAAGTAAATGAACTAGTCCCTCCCCTCATACCAGGCTGAAAAACACATGAACTGGAACCAAATCCTAGATATGAAGATAATTTTTCTGCTTTATTTTAGCCTCTTCTCTACAGTTTGCTAGTCTCTCTATTCAGTTATAAAACCTTAGGGAAAGATAACATCTAATGCCAATGTACTAATGTAAATGGTCTAGCAAAAAGCCAGTGATAGTAGTTTCAGCATTATTGAAAGTAATACAAGCATTTAATACAAGCTATTGCAGCAATACAGATAGGAAGCGTGTATAATATTTGTGTTTGTTTATTTTCTCTGCTTTAACTACTTTTTAAACTAACATATTAAATGTAACTTCTTATTTAGAGGTGTGTTCCCACTACAGACATTGATGGAATATTGATAGAATTTCTTCATTATGAACTGACACAGAGAATGTACCAGAGATTGGTGCAACCTGCACCTATCAGACTTTAATGGCATATGTTATCAATATGCCATCAAAGTCTATGGTGGGTACACTTCTTTAAGTATTGGTCTTTAATATATAAATATATAAAATATAACCTTTAATGAATAGTAAATCAACCACTTTCATGGAAACATATTTAATATATACCTTTATTGAAGTTGTTTTTTACCAACTGTGTACATTTTCCCCAAGTATGTCAAATTTTTCACAAATATTAAAACTTATCACAAATATTAAATTTCTGAATTATTATGTACTTCCCAGGTCTCCTGTATGGTGCAGTGTGTATTGGCATGGCTGGCCTGGCATCCCTAATGGGAGGCTTATTACAGGTAATGAATTATTTCACTTTCATTAGGCAACGTTCACTCTGCGCTGTGTTCCCGTTCAGAACCTCCATAGCGGATCCTACAATGCATCCATAGGAAACAACAGCACAAAACGTAAATGCGTTTGAGCTGGACGCAATAGTGCATCGAGGGATACGTCTGGATGCCTTTTCAAGTGTTCAAGTGAATACCTGCAATGGAGGTCCTGGGATCAGTGTTCACCCAACCTAATTTGTACTGTTCAGACTGTGTTTGAGCCCTGTATCAGAATTTTCCTGAATTATACCTATGATGAAAGGCTCTCATAAATGCCACTGTATAAGCATACAAAGGCATACATCACCTATAGCTCTAAGGTTTAAAAAATATTACTGTGTGTCTCTGCACAGTATGACATAATTGGATGGGTGCCTATAGCCACATTTGGCTTAGGATCTACAAATGTTTTGGCTTTTATGCAAAACGTACTCACAGACTGCTATGTAGAAAGGTCATTTTTTAAAAATTTAGCACTATGTTCAGTTTCATACTATCAGAAAGTTATACTTGTTTTTTTCATGTAAGTTTGTTTGTAACTACAAAATCTTAGTGATATAAACATACAAACACTAGAAAAAATGATTGTATAACCACATCTGGAGGATGCTTACTCAGTTTTTTACTTCATATCCAATACACAATTCAAAGATAAAATACAAAACAATGTTTAACAGCTGAACATTTTGGCTCCATAAAATATAATTAAAACAAATATAAGGGAACTATTAGTAAAGGGATTGTTTAGCCAGATGAAATAGAGGAAATCATTGTTCTTACTTAATGTTAAGGAAATAAATTATTTAATTATGGAATCACTTTGAAAATTTGCAATTCTATAACAAATACAAGAACAAGTTTAAAAATGCTAATAAGTGTGTAGTTAAAATGGAAAGCGTTTATAGACATTATTTAACTGTTGGAACATGTCTTCACTTAAAGCATTGTCAATTGATATGATGGAAATCCAGCACAGAGTGTGGCAATTGATGTTGGTAGTTCCCAGTCAGCTGTATGTAAAATCTGGTGCTAGTATAAACAAAATGGGAAGGTTATTAAAGAAAAACATACAGGTGGGCCAAGAAAGATGTCAAAGTGTCAGGACATAAATAGAAAATGCACAACAATACAAATGATAAACACTTGGATGGAAACAGGAGTCAATGGTTGTAACAGAACTGTAATAAATTGGCTATATGAAATGGGATTTGCACATACAATAGTCAAAAAAAAGCACGACTTACACTTAAACAGGATAAAATAGAGTTACAGTGGGCTAAATAGAATTAGTTATGGAGCGTTCTTTAACCTCTTTACAAGAAAACTGGAACCAGCTTGATGAAGAATATTTTTTATCATTAGTGATGTCTATTCCTCATAAGATTTGGGCTTCCATACCTTGTTTCCTCAAAAATAAGACACTCCCGAAAATAAGACATAGTTCTTTTTTTTATTCAATTCAGAGTTTGGCTGCTTATGCTGATGTTTGTGATGAAATCACTACAGTATATTAATACATGTTGATGTTTTATTCAACAATAAATGTGAATTATTGTTCATAGAAAAATAATACATCCCCTAAAAAGAAGTCTTAGCTCGTCTTTAGGAGCAAAAATGAATATAAGACACTGTCTTATTTTTGGGGAAACACGGTAAAAGCCCAAGGAGAAGCAACAAAGTGCTAATTGGATTTTATTGTGCATGTTTCCACTACATACCATTAATTAAAATCATTTTCTTTAATCTGCATGTTTCGTGAAGCTAGAATGTTTAGCAATTAAACATTCTCTAAATGTAACAGTTCCATAATTTATATAAAGTAGCGCTTTATATCATGTTTAAATCATAGGAATATCATACCTCATTATATACCTTGACAAAGTGGGCATTGTATTTGCAAATTGTAAAATAATTGATGACTTGTTTCTATATTTTTACAGGCAGCACTCTCCATTTTTGGTATGGTTGGAGGTCCGTTGCTGGGGCTCTTTTCTTTAGGAATCCTCTTTCCTTTTGCAAACCCACTAGTAAGTGATGTGTTAATTGAGACAGAGGTTTTAATCAAGTTTTTTTTAGGGTGCTTTCACACGGAGTGTTTTTTTATATGATTTACGTGTGTTTTTTTATGTGTTTTTGGATGCAGAAAAACTACTGGCAGCAACCTTTTGAAATCACCTTGTATTAGCTGTTAGGCTATGTTAACACAGCAGCAATTGTGCGACGTATTTTGCCCCACAAATACGCAGCGTGTACAGGGGCGGGGCGCGGATAGAAATTCATTATTCGCGCCGCGTATACGCCGTGAAATAATTGACATGTCAGTTCTCTCCCCACTCGCCGTATTGTGCGAGCAGGGAAAGGAGACGTAATCCATAGTTCTCTATGAGAACTGTGGATTACTGTTATGACTGGGCCATATTTCGCCCTGTATTTCGCACAGTACAGCTAAAAAACGGATGAAAAAAAATGCAGCAAAAACGCTCTGTGTGAAAGCACCCTAACAGCTAATACAAGGTGATTTCAAAAGGCTGGTGCCAGTAGTAAAGGCCTGCAGTTACAATAACATCAGTGATAAATGGCCAGTGATTGAAAATAGAAGCAAAACTGTCTTATTGCCCATAGCAATCAATCACAGCATAGCTTTCATGGTTAAGAGTCAAATGTAAAATGTGCTTACATGTTGTGACATAAGATGGCTACATTGGAGGAAGAAAGCTTTTTGTGAGTTGGATCTGTAACAACAGGATCTCTTGTGACAGTGAAACTTTCAGACTAAGGGCCATATGTATGAAAACTGTCTAGGTCTAAAACTCACTTTTGTTCGCCCTTAGCATAAGAACCAATCAGAGTGCCCCCTCTCATTATTCCACTGAAACGCATATAATGAGAATGAAAGGCGGCGCTCTGATTGGGGTCTTTGGCAACAAAGTGATTTTTTAGACCTAGACAGTTTTCTACATGGCCAAATTTTATAATGTGTCACATAGGAAACTGCATTTCACATGTGATCAGCAACTCAAAAACAGAGTAGAGAAGATACTGGTGGCTGTGGGGGAGGCATGGGGTAGCTCAGGAAGGGAAAGATCTCCCCTTAAGGAGAGCACCGTTCGTTCGGTGCTCCCTTTTAGACCTAGACAGTTTTAATACATGTGGCCCAAAATTTTATAAATGTGCTCCACATAGAAACTGCATTTCACATTGAGTCAAGCAACTCAAAAACCACTGTGTGTTTATTTAATGAGAAAACTCCCGGCTGCCCAAAGACTTCAGAAGAAACAGTGAATAGTATTTGAGCCTAAGTAAGATTTTAGTCCTAGAAAATCGGCCAGGTTGACTAGTGTGGGACAGCAGGCGCCACAAACCAATATATTACGTATTTTACAGAAATGTCTTTGTTGTAAGCATACACATTACACTTTCTTCAGGAGCTGAAACCAGATGATAAACATGACCTTGCGTTATTGTGCAGGGCCAATTGGAAAAAGACAAATTCGCTGACAAGCTGGTGTTCAGCAATGAGACAACCTTTGACTTAAAGGGGTTTTGCCACGAAGTGAGTTCCTTACCTCCTTATCAGCTCAGAGGAGAATATAAACAAATCATACTAAGTCATGAACACTGCAGGGTGAGATGGAGGGGGTGAGCAGAGAGTAAGGAAGAAGGGAGCGTCTCAAAAGTTTATTCAAATAATAACATTACAACAGTGGATTCTCTATACAGCAGACAGACTCATACACTGCACATTTCTAACCAGCCCCTTGAAAGCTCATTCATCTCCCCTGTCATCAGATAAGAAGTGCAAACACGCAAACGCAGCCAGATCAGCTCCTCTGGTCGTGTCTAATGTAAATTTTCAGGTAACTAAGAGGGACTGAGCAATGCTGTAGCTCTCACAGGCTTCACTTTTTGTAATCGCATATATTTAGAAAAGTGATTAAATACCCATTTTGGAGGATCCCACGTCAACATTACATCATGGCAAAACCCCTTTAAGTAGGTCAATCCCCCTAATGCTGGGAAAATCCATGTGCTTTTATCGAGGACTTGAGGGACTCACCCTAAGTAAACATGTTCTGTGCAATGAGCAGGCATAAAGTCTACTGTCCCTATCTTTTGGCTAAGGATACTGTCACTGGCCTCTCCTATCTGGACATGTTAAAGGAATGGCTCGTGCCACAGAAAGCAAAAGGTCTGGCAAACATAGACAGTTGGCAGGATGGTGCACCTCCACATTTCTATTTGGATATTCACTGATACCCAAATGAAAATCTGCTGACATGTTGGACCGGCCACATGGGAAATGACGATTTACTAATGTTGCAATGGCCTCCATGATCGGCAGAACTTACTCTCTGTGATTTTTTTTATGTGAGGCTACATCAGCCCCCACAGCCACAGGATCTGAGTGACCTGAGACAACGTATCATTCAAACAGTGGAGTCCATTTTCAAGGATATGCTGGCAAGCATCTCAACAGAACTGAACTACTGCCTAGACAACTTTTGTGTCACCCACAGAAATCACTTTGAATATTTGTAGTATATAGATAAAACTTTGATAGTTTGTCTTTTCATGTTGTTATATATTTTTATGTTTTCTCAGTTATGAAAAACTTTTTTATATATTTTATATTATATGCCATGTTATCTATTGATGTTAGGCATTTCTATTTCCTTTACATTTCCCCTCCAATATAAAAATTTTTTGTAATATATACATCATCTGCATTGATTGTTGTAAAGCACTATTTAAATCAAATCTTGTTTTATAATGCAGGGTGCTATAGTTGGTCTCGTTGTGGGATTTGCAGTTTCGTTGTGGGTTGGGATTGGATCTCAGATTTACTCCCCTCTTCCTATAAGAAGTCTTCCTAAGTATCTGTCTGTAGAGGGATGCAATTTCAGCACCACAGATACCAACTGGACCTTAACAACATATCCTACAGTAACCGACTTAGTAGAAACACAAGTCACTGACAGGTAAGTGATGCATCTGATATTATATGACATAAACGCTAATCAAACAGAACTGGACAATTAAAAATAAGTAATTTAACAGAAATGGACAAAACTTAATAAAGTTATGGAAATATACATAAAAATGTAGCCTAGGTCGTCTCATCCCATTTACATTGTAAGGCTCAGTGAGTGGGATTTGAATTGGGGAATGATACATCCTATAGGTGGCATTGCAAGATTCCTATCTCATTTGCCATGAGCACTTTAGAGGAAAATTAAATTTTAGTGGAGCTATAAATGGTGTATAAGAGTCCACACACCTGATGTGTCTCCCTAGTGAGAAACATTACCCCTTTTGAACTACCCCTAAATCTTTTAACCAACCTGCACTGATGAGGATCAGATGCACCGAAACAGCTGTATGTAGATGAAAATCTGGTTAGCTCTAATCCCATTGACATTGTAAAGTCATTGAGTTGAAATTAATTAAGGAATGATATATCTAATAGATGGTGTTATAAGATTTCTAGCTCATTTCCCATAAGCCCTTTAGACTGACATCTGAGTAACATCACTACTTACTGAGCCATATTTAGTCTTGACTACTCTATTAAACAAGCAAATCTTTAATAATAACAAATTTTACTTTGCTCAAAAGAGGTAATATTCCTCATTAGGGAGAAATATCATGAAAGTGTGTGGAGATTTATAAGCCACATTTAAAAGGTGTGTGGAGACTCACAAATATTTAAAAATGTTCAAATAAGCTCAAGGAAAAAGAGCTAGGACTTTAGCACTACCTATTGGATTTAGAATTCCTTAAAGGGCATCTGTCAAATTGAATATACTGTCTAGTCTGCAGATAGCATGTGGTAAAGCTCATTATTTGGAAGCATTCAACAGAACTTGTAATTTATTAACTTAATTCACTTCTTATTCCGGGTTAAGGGGTCCAGTAGGTGGTTTTATCAGTGAATTACAACTATCCCTGTATGTATTCTTATACTAGGAAGGCTGTCAATCACTGATAACACCACCTTCTGGACTTAACCTAGAATACACTGGTGTGAACAAGTATTTGCCCCCTTCCTGATTTCCTAATCTTTTGGATGTTTGTCACACTTAAATGTTTCAGATCACCAAACAAATTTAAATATTAGACAAACATAACACAAGTAAACCCAAAATGCAGTTTTAAATTAAGGTTTTTATTATTAAGGGAAAAAGTAATCAAAACCTACATGGCCCTGTGTGAAAAAAAATGTTCTCACATATTTGGGAAGCTTCAATTTACTTAGCCTTACCCAGGCCTGATTACTGCCATACCTGTTTTCAAGCAAGGAAGAACTTAAATAGAACATGCCTGACAAAGTGAAGCAGACCAAAAGACCTTAGAAGCTAAATATCATGGGGAGATCCAAAGAAATTTAGGAACAAATGAGAAACAAAGTAATTGATGTCTATCAGTCTGGAAAAGGTTATAAAGCCATCTATAAAACTTTGGAACTCAAGAGAACCACAGCGAGATCCATTATCACCAAATGGAGAAAACATGGAAGTGTGGTGAACCTTCCCAGGAGTGGGTGTCCGTCCAAAATTAACCCAAGAGCGCAGCGACGACTCATCCACGGTCACAAAACCGCACTTTGGTTATGTAGCAGGATAATGATCCAAAACACACCAGCAGGTCCACCTCTGAATGGCTTAAGAAAAACAAGATTAAGACTTTGGAGCAGCCTAGGCAAAGTTCTGACCTTAATCTGATAGAGATGCTGTGGCATGACCTTAAAAAAAGCAGTACATGCTCGGAAACCCTCCATTGTAGGTGAATTGCAACAATTCTGCAAAGGTGAGTGGCCAAAATTCCTAAAGCCTTGTAAAAGACTCATTGGCAGTTATCGCAAAAGGTTGATTGCAGTTGTTGCTGCTAAGGGTGGCCCAACCAGTTGTTAGGTTTAGGAGGCAATTACTTTTTTCACAGAGGGCCCTGTAGGTTTTGATTACTTTTTCCCTTCATAATAAAGACTTTCATTTAAAAACTGCAATTTGTGTTTACTTGTGTTATGTTTGTCTAATATTTACATTTGTTTGGAGATCTGAAGCATTTAAGTGTGACAAACATCCAAAATAATAAGAAGTCAGGAAGGGGGCAAATACTTTTTCATACCACTGTAAGTCTTAAATAGATTTCAGGTTCTGCTGAATCGTTCCCTACAAACGTATATAATCAATCTGCTCACCTCCTTCTGCTCCATAACATAATGCTAGCAGATCAGATAGCATGTTCAATCTGACATCTTGCCTTTAAGTCATGTGTGACTCATTGAGCCTTAAATGTTTTCCCATTATCAGTACTCAGCTTTGCACTGGTGATGTTGATGGGTACTGGCTTGGCTTTATTCTCTCAAGGCTTAGTGAGTCAGATATGACTTATTGAATGCCATATCCAATAGATGCAATAGGTGGCACTGAAGTTCCAGTTTTTTTTATTTATGTGGAGTCTCCACACACTTTCATGGTACCTCTTTCTAGTAAGGAGTATTACTATTTTGAGTGTATGCATTTGACTGTGTTCAAAACTTCCATTGAAATGAATGGAGAGTAACTGCACAAGCACAGACGCTTTTCCATCCAGAATGGGAGCCCGTTCTGGAAATAGATGCACATCGAAATCACCAGCTCTGCTCCAAGGATATAAATCTTTCAAGCTTTATTTCTTCTTCTTAAAATCCATGAAGCAAAGACAACATCCATAAAAATGTAGCCTATTAATAGCAGAATACAGGCATGTCCTGAGATTGACGTGTTTTGGTGACTTACCCCTTAGACATAGCTAGTAAGTCCCCGAAATGCGTCAATCTCCAGACATGCCTGTATTCTGCTATTAATAGGCTACATTTTTACGGATGTTGTCTTTGCTTAATGGATTTTATGAAGAAGAAATAAAGCTTGAAAATGTTTTATCCTTGGAGCGGAGCTGGTGATTTAGAGGTGGATCTATTCATATTTGGAGTGTGGTTAACTCCTTACCGTGCACCGCAGCCAGGAGTATCCAAGAGCTGGCTACACCTGTGAGTTTTCGTTCTGGAAATAGGTTCAGGTCCCAGAGGTGGGTACCGCACCTCTCTGACATTGATGGTATATCGTATTGATATACCATCAAAGTCTGTGGTAGGAAAGCCTCTTTAATGCATGTAGGTTAGATGTGTGTTGAGTGGCCGAGAATTGATTATAAAGTAGGTAATTGCAACACTTGCTGTAAATGTTATCTTTTATATTATATTAGTTTTTGCACAGAATTATGAATCCTAATTGTCTGCAACTGCCTTAGCCCGCAGCTGCCACTTGCAGCCTGGATTAGAGGTAACTCCAATCCTGGCCATTTAACCTTTTAGTTTCTGCAGTGAACTCTACCGTGGCATCTAAGTGGTTAGACAATGGGGCCACTGTCCGTGGTGGTCCCTGATCTTCCCCACACAACTGAGGGCTGCGACTCGCGGTTGTCATGACAGCCGGGTTCCTAATGAAGACCCTCAGGCCTGCCATGATTGTACTCTTATTACACTCTGCCATAGATACGGTGTAATGGGAGATCAATGAAATGCCTATATAACACAGCATCCACTTGTTAAAGTCCCCTAGGAGGACTTAATGTTACCATAAAAAATTTAAAAATGCTAAAAATTCCCCAAAAATTATCAAACAATTGCATTTACCATAAAAACTAGACCTCTACCAGCAAAAGACAAACCATCACGCAGCTCCATCAGAGAAAAAAATGAAAAAAATTATTAGTTTCAGAAAATGGCAATGCAAAGCAAATGTATTTTTTAGTATTTTTTTTTGTAGTAAAACATAATGAAAACTTTATAAATTTGGTATAGCCAGATTCATACTGACCAGCAAAATGATAACATGTCATTTATTTTGCTTGATGAACTCTGTAAATAACAACCTCCTCCACCAAAAATATAAAAAAAAATTTGCAATTGCATTTTTTACAGTTCCACACCACATGGAATGCTTTTGGCTACTCCATACATTATATGGTGCATTTAATGGTATCATTAAAATATATAATTCTTCCTGCAAAAAAACTAGCCCTCATCCAGATAGAAAAATAAAGTTATGACTCTTAAAGGCAAGGATAAAAAAAGTGAAATTAAAAAACAAAAATAGGGTGGTCCTTAAGAGGTTAATAGTTCTCTGTTCTTTTTATTACTTTATAAACGTGTGCCCTCTAATCTGTGTTGTCAGGAATATACGTCACTCCATAAAACTTGTGTTTTGTTTAGAAAATTATAAATAACCCCTTGAAATGCGACCCTCTTTCTTACAATTATATATACGTAATTATTTTTCCCTTTGTTTCTATCTATTTATTTTCCAGACCTGCACTTGCTGATAATTGGTATTCAATGTCATATCTATACTTCAGTACCATTGGTACAATCATTGCTGTTGTTGTTGGAGTAATAGCCAGCCTGTTATCTGGTAAGACAAAGGACAAATTGTATTTAATAGAATAAGGATAATAATGAAAACTGCAATAAAACTAAATATACTAAAGCAGAAAGATATAACTAGTAATTGTAGTACGAGAAACTATTGCAACTTTTAAGTCATTTATTATCCATTGGAGCCTTCTAATGATGTAAGGTTGTTTGCATTTCATTCTTTATATGGTTATAAAATAATGTATCATATTTATATGAGAATTTTTAATTCACTCACATTTTTTTTTCACAATTTTTAATCTATCACACTTGGAAGGATCAATACAACATAAAAATAACTTGTTATTGCATATAGTACATATGTATAGACTTATGCCACCAGACAAATTCCTTCAAGATGTCCTAATAAGAAAAAGCAAGTTGGTGTTAAATGATATATACTTCTCTACCTTTAGTGAGCTCTTTTAGGCTCACTAAGGGCTTGGCGGTTCCATGGCTTTTTTTCATAATGTAAGCTAGGAAATATCATATAATGGAACTCAATAGTGCCACGGTGAACCTCATTGATTTACAATGTGGTCCTATATGGTTTATAATTTCTGTATATTTCATCCTATGTGTGTGTTGCTATTTTTAATGAACAGAAGCCCCCATACAGGTGTTAAAAATATCTTAATGGATGCAGTAAGTCTTTGACTAAATCTGATTTAACCCCTTAATGTTGAATGATAATTTTATTGTTCAGGTTAGTAGGAGTGCATCGATACCAAATATGTATAATTTTTTTTAACTTTTTTTCCCACCATAATAAAGGTTTTTTTCACATGGAAAGGGAAACATTTATTTTTTTCTACTCAAGATTTTTAGTTTAATAAGAGAAGGGCACCAGTGGCATGACAGGAAAACTATTTCCCTGTCTAACCACTAACATGCCTCACTTATAGTGGGATGTCAGCTGTATAATAGAGCTATACATAGAGACACCAATAAGTGATCACCCCATACAGCTTCTATGCCTGTGCCATCACTGTACTATTATGGTACCTCATGTTAAAAGGACCCTGTCACATTGAACATTCTATCTGACCTGTTATAAAGCAGGAGGAGCTGAGCAGATTCATATATAGTTTTGTAGGGAAAGACTCAGTAGAAGTTGTATTTTATTCATTGAAACCCTTTACGCCCTGTACCGTAAGTTTATGCGGTGATGGTATGAAGAAGGTATGGAGAGGGCCCACATGCTGAGCCAGCTCCACACAGCTGGCAAACCACTGCTAGCAGCCATGATTAGAAGCAACTCTGATCCTGGCCACTTAACCACTTACTGCAGCGTTTACATGATTAGCGACTGGAGATATGGCCCATTGTGGCACCTGATCACTCCCCCCCACGATATGATAGCAGGATGCTGTTTGGTTGCCATGGCAGCTGAAGGCCTTTATATCTGCCAAATTGGTACACTTATTACATCCTGCTAAAGGGCGTACTAGGTGATGAGTGAGAAGCCTGTCAAGGGCCGTAAAACACTACTGCTGTATATACAAAAAAATGATCGTGCCCATAAGTTGAAGTCCCCTAGATGGACTAAATGGAAATGTAAAAAAAAAAAAAAAACGCTTAACATTTTACAAATAAAGAAACATAAAAAAGTTACCTGTATAAAATATACTTGACCACACAATAAATCACACTCCAAACTCTCCACCATAGCCAAGACCAAAGAGCTGTGTAAGAACACCAGGAACAAAATTGTAGACCTGCACAAGGCTTGGTGAGAAGGCAACAACTGTTGGTGCAATTATAAGAAAATGGAAGAAACACAAGATGACTGTCAATCTTCCTTGGTCTGGGTCCATGCAAGATCTCATCTCGTGGCATAAGGATGATTTTGAGAAAGGTCAGGAATCAGGCCAGAACATGGGAGGACCTGGTCAATAACCTGAATAGAGCTGGGACCACAGTCTCAAAGATTACCTCTAGTAACACACTCTTCCGTCATGGATTAAAATCCTACAGGGCATGCAAGGTCCCCATGCTCACACCAGCACATGTCCAGGCCCATTGAAGTTCACCATTGACCATCTGGTTGATCCAAGGAAGGCATGGGAGAAGGTCATGTCAGATGAGACTGAAATAGAACTTTTTGGTATCAACTCCACTTGCCGTGTTTGGTGGAAAAAGAAGGATGAGTACAATCCCAAGAACACCATCCTAACTATGAAGCATGGAGGTGGAAACATCATACTTTGGGGTTCTTTTCTGCAAAGAAGACAGGACAGCACCATATTGAAAAGACGATAGATGGGGCCATGTATCGCAAGACTTTGGCCAACAACTTCAACTTCCTTCCCTCAGTAAGAGCATTGAACATGGTTCGTGGCTGAGTCTTCCAACATAACAATGATCAGAAACACAAAGACAAGGCAACTAAGGAGTGGCTCTGTAAGAAGTGTTTCAAGGTCCTGAAGTAGCCTAGCAGTCTCCAGACCTGAATCCAATCGAAAATCTTTGGAGGGAGCTGAAACTCAATGTAGCCCAGCAACAGCCCCCAAACCTGAAAGATCTGGAGAACATCTGTGTGGAGGAGTGGGCCAAAATCACTGCTGCAGTGTGGGCAAACTTGGTCAAGAACTACAGGGTCAAATACTTTTTATCCCCACTGTCCAGTGTACAGTATATTAAGAGAAAAAAATATTTTGTGCAAATCTGTTTAAATACCTTTAAAATACAGAAGTGACATTACTGTAATTTGTGTAATTAATATCTCATTCACTACTACATTTTTTTTTAACTTATTTTGATACAATATCATCTTACAGGAGGTTTAAAACAAAATGTGAACCGGGATTTCCTTTTAACATCTCAAGACTTTGCCTACCTTAAAGTATTGCTTCCTTCTAGTTGGAGCAAAGAGGTAAGTATACTGAAAAAAATACTATTTTATTATTATTATTTTTAGGGGTGGAAGGAAACTTTTTTTTACGATGGGGGAATGCTAATCAAAGCTGACCATATACATGTATTGTAAGTTTTCTAAATCTATTTTTAGGATCACTGTAGCCAAAGCAACAAGCTAGGTCTTTCCTGGTATAATTAGGGCACTATTTATTGCAATGTTATGGAGTACAATTACACGTAGGCACTCAACATACGATATTAACTGGTTTTAGAATGACCATTGTCTGTTGAGAACATAACTCTATGGAAAACGGGCAATTGGTTCCGAAGCCAGAAAATGTCACCCAACATGATGCAGAATGAAAATTAGAGAGAATAAGCAGATAACTAATAGAGATAAAGCAAGTCCTTACATATAACATGAGAAAGTGTTGCTGAAAGCTGGAAATCCCTCACAGGAGCTTCTTTTGATTGTGTACATTATACAGAATGTACCGGAAAAATGGGGCCACCCTTACTTGTGTGGTAGTTTAAAGAAGCCACCCATCCTGTCAATGTAGAGGACATGTAGTATCACAGTGTACCATGGAGAGGCGCTACTAGACCACCAATCTCTGCATGCATTTTACTTATAAAAGTAAATTGTCAATGATAATTGGTTAGATCTTTCAGTAAATCACATGTACCACTGATTGGCAGTGTCTGATCTGTGCCACATATATGCTGAAAATATTTTACCCTAAGATCAATGTATGAGATGCTTTTACAGACTATAATGTTATGTAATATATAATTTATTGGGCAAATGATATTGTATTTGCTTGTTTTTAATGGTCCTTTTTTTTTTCTTTGCAGAATGAAAAAGTAGAAGTGCTCAATTGGAAGACTCAGGACAGTGATCTATATCCAGAGAAAGGGACAGATAATCCGGCTTTTAATCACATGGAAATGTACAGCACAGAAAAAAATGAGAAAGTAAATGGCATTAACCTGTGAGATTTTTATAGAAGTCTGATGGAAGAATATGAATAAAGGACATGGTATGAATAAAGGACAGAAACTGTACTATACTGTCTATAAGGTTCTTTGGAAGCCACAATTGGGAAGTCATCTAAAACACACACCAGACAACTTTCTCTTTTCCAAATGATGATATGCATATATAAAATTTCTAAGCAAGAATATTTTTCATTGTAATATTGTCATATGCAGAAAATGTAAATATAGAGGATTTCTGCTGTGATTGCGTAGAGATTCATTCTGGGAATTCATTTGCATACTGTATAAAAATGGATTTGTTGGGGTACAATATATTTTACACATAATAGTATGTGCGTTTGTCCCTTTCTGTTTTTTTTTATAAATAAAAATGGAGTTATTTAATTGTGTTCATGTGCATTTATAATACCTCGAATGTATCGAAGTGCATTTTTCACTGTAAAATGCGCCAGAATCTATGAAACTGTTTTTTGTGCACTCATAAATAGGCTAAAGTTCAATGCACCTCGCCTGTGTTTTTAGTGCATTACGGCACTTTGGCGCATTACTATTGGCCTCAGGGTCAGGAGATGGCCAGTGAGGACCAGGGGTCTTGTGACAGGATGAAGTCTAGGCCTTATTGTGGTGCTGCAGACCCAGAACTACAGTGAGGAAAAGAGTATGGAAATGTCCCATGGTTATGGTGGCTGCACTGGCTGGTTGTTATTAGTGGCAGATGTAAAGAGGAAGTTGTCCTTAGTGACAAGTAGCAACATAAATGTTAACTGTGATGAAAGGCAAGTCACAGATAGTAGCGAGAGAAATGTAAAGGTTCTGCATGTTCGTGTGAAAGTGTGGGTAAAAGAATATCCCTTGAGAAAAGTGGGGTTCCTTCCTAGGGAAACCAAGGGCAACCTGAGGTGGTCCTCCAAAGTAGGAGTTTTGAGCCTGAAGGTATGTTGGTGCAAGGTGAAAAGTCTTACAGCCTTTATCAATGGGGGTGGGTGGGGTACGTAACAGAGTGACCTCAGGTAGTCACATTCTGCTGCCACTGGTTGTTACACAGCAGGAGACCTGCGAGATACGTGCCACCAAAGTGTCTAGCCTCGGTGTGGGGAATTCGGAAATGTTGAGTCAGTAACCATAGGTTATTGACACATGTTAGTATGAGGATAGCTGCTAAGTAGACGACAGTGATGCGTGGGAAGCCATTCCAGTTCCAGCACAGGTCTTACAGGCCTATATAATCTGTTCCTTTAGTACACCACAGGGGTGTGGTTCGCTGCCAAATTTGTGGAACAACAGCAGAGCTGAGGAGAGGGCTTTGACCCCCAGGCTTGAGGAAAGCCTGTAACTTCTGTAGATGGACTGGTGTATTAGTGGTGTTGGGTGATAGGTCCAGATAGATCATTTTTCCCCAAGCCGTGTCTGGAACTTCTGGTTGTCTTCACGCTGTTTGGCTGTCATCTCCTCCATTTGTTGGATAGTTTGCGCCATCTGATCTAGGAACTTCTCCATGGCATAAAAAAATATTTCCATCAGTGGCAACAGTCACCTTGAACACTACAGTCTCTGTACTAGGGTGTGTCTCTCCATTTAGAAATAGACCTTTTTCACATAGTTCACAGTCTATTCGTGGGTGTTTCTCTGCCTTATTATATACAAACCCTTGCTCCACAGAGCTCACAGGGGTACACTGAGTTCAAAAGAAGAAATACACAGTATGAAAAGAAGGGGAAAACTGTGTCTAAAACTAGGGGTGCACTGTGTGCCATAGTAGGGATACATAGGGCGACATGTATGAATGGGGCTGCACCAGTTTTCTGGGGTACTTTGAGCCGAAAAGAATATTCACTCCAAACTTTGGCATGATAAGTGCCTCTGTAGTGCGTCAGACATTTTTTAGTGCGCCAAAGATTAGGGGTGTTTTGGGGGTTGTCACACCACATTCGCAAAATAGACCATTTAAAGATTTTTGATATCAAATTACAAATAAAAGTTAAACAGCCAAACCAATTTAAAAGGGGATGCCTGAGCCTGACTTTTTTTGGCACTAACGCGCTGTATTTTATAACCGCAAAGAACAGGTTCATACATTCTGGCATTTTCCACAGCCTTTAAAAGCTATTTAGAACGGCCTGTCAGCACCAACGTTTCATGATTTGTCCTAGTGTGAAAAGAGAGGGCAATGGGCCACTTATAAAACAAACTAGGTCTAAAACTCACTTTGTTCCCCATAGCAACCAATCGGGGTTTGCCCCTTCATTTTCCCCCAGAGCACTATAGAATTGAAAGGGGCGCTCGATTGTTTTTTAGGGGCAAAAAAATGAGTTTTAGACCTAGACATTTTCAACTTTGGCCCAATGTCCCTTTTTTCTTTGCACACTATGGACAACAGTACAAGTTTAATACAAATCAGGGGCACACAAAGACTAAAAAAAACCTAAAGGTATATAGAAATATTGGAAATGCTTTTACTGCTAAGAAAATATGAAAAAACCTGGATCTTATTTTAAACAGTATTTGGGTAAAGTTTATTAAGGACCCCCCAAAAAGTCGGGGGGTCCCAGGAGGGAGTCCCTAATAAAAATTTACCCCCCCCACGCAAATCCAGAATGCAACTAGGGGTTAATATTTCTATATACCTTGAGGTTTTACTAGTTTTAGTTTCCATGATATTTTTATTAGAGATCATTTTCCCTTTTGTGCACCTACACTTTTTTTCAGAGTATTTTTAATGGCACAGCTTTTTTACTTTTTTTAGTTCATTTTAGATGGCAACTCATTGGCTTTCTCATCAGCTGCCCCTTTTGGACCATGGGATAATCCAATTGTGGGTTCCCCATTTCCCCAATTGCGTCTGGTTGACGCCTAGTGGGGGGAACATGTTTAGTGTAGGGACCCCTGCCCTTTGGGGGCCCCTTCGTTTTTGGGGGGTGAGCTTAATCAATTTTGATCAAAAATTTTGTAAAAAAAAAGGCCCAGGTTTTTCATATTTTCCTTAGCATAAGCATTTCCAATATTTCTATTACCTTGGGTTTTTTTAAAATCCTTTTGTTCCACTGAAAATTTTATTAGATTATTCTATTGCCCTTTCATGTGCACCTACACTTGCTTTTTTCAGGTAATTTTTGATGTGCACAGCTTTATTACTTTTTGTAGTTCATTTGAGATTGGCAATCTCATTGGCTTGCTGCACTCAGCTGCCTCTTTTGGACCAGTGCGGGATAATCCAATTGCTGGTTCCTACCATTCCCTGAAGTTGCAGTCTGGATTGACGCCTAGTGGGGTAACATGTTTAGTGTAGGGACTCACCAGCTCTGGGATCCCCTTGACGTTTTGGGAGGTGAGCTTAATAAAATCTTTGATCAAATACTGTAAACTAAGAGTCCCAGGTTTTTCACATTTTCCTTAGCAGTAATGCATTTCCAATATTTCTATATACCTTGAGGTTTTACTTAGTCTTTAGTGTGCCACTGATAATTGTATTAGATGTATGCTATTGCCTTTCAGTGTGCACCTACACTTGCGATTTTCAGAGTATATTTTAGATGTGCACAGCTTTATAACGTTTTGTAGTTTAACATGTATCAACGTTGGCACTGACAGGCCAGTTCTAAATAACTTTAAGGCAGTGTAGAATGTGCCAGAATGTATGAGCCTTGTGATATGCAGATGCTAAGTAGAGGGCGAAAAGGCAAAACAAAAACTCTACAAGCCGTTCATTCGGTGCTCTCCTTAAGGAGAGATTTTCCCCTTCCTGAGTTACCCGATGCCTCCCACACAGCCAGCCAGTACCCTTCTCTGCTCTGCACTAAAGGGAGGGACAAAAATCCCGAAACAGCGTTGTCTGTAGATGAGAGATACTGGCTTGGCTAAAAAATCCTTTTGCTTTCTCAAGACTCGGGGGGTTTCCAAAAGCAAATTGAGGATTTTTTGCAACTAAACAGAGGGCGCTGTGGGCTTCTCAGCCCCTTTCCCATAATGCCTTGTGATATGCAGATGCTAAGTAGAGGGCGAAAAGGCAAAACAAAAACTCTACAAGCCGTTCGTTCGGTGCTCTCCCTAAGGAGAGATCTCCCCTTTATGGGCAACAAAGTGAGTTTTAGACTTAGACAGTTTTCATACATGTGGCCCTTTGTGTCTTAAACCAGGGGTGCACTGTATGCTAAATTAGGGATATATAATGTGTAAAAAGGGGGCACACTGTATCTTAAACCAGGGGTGCTCTGTTTGCTAAATGAGGAGTACACAGTGTGAAAAGAAGGGGTGTACTACGATTTAAACCAGGGGTGCACTGTATGCTAAATTAGGGGTACACAGTGTGCAAAGAAAGGGGCAGTTACACTTTGTATTAAGCTAGGGGCGCACTGTGTGCCAGAGTAGGGTAACATAGTGTGCAAAGAAGGGGCACAATGCGTCTTAAACCAGGGGTGCACGGAGTTCAAAAGAAAAGGTATACTGTGTACAAAGAAGGGGCACAATGTGTCTTAAACCAGGAGTGCACTGTGTGCTAATGTTAGGCTAGACAGTGTGTGCAGAAGAGGTGTTAAATGAGTGTATAGTGCGCCCGACTGTATGAACCTCTCATATGTGGGTTCATAAATCTGGTGTGTGGTATGCCTTGCATAGCATACATTAGGCACATAATTTAGGCGCATAGCATATCTTAGACGCATAGCTGCATATCTTAGGAACATAACTTCATTCAAATGTGTCATGCCTTGCACAAACTGCGATTAGTTTTGGTATGCGACTGTTCATACATATATACAGTGGAATAGGGCTTCAACAGTTTTTAGTGCAAAATACACAAAAAATGTTGCAGTCCCATCTCTGACCTGTCACCCTGGGTCTTAAACCAGGGGTGCACTGTGTACCAATATAGGGGTACTCAGTGTGCAAAGAAGGGGCAGACTTTATATTAAACTAGGGGTGCACTGTGTGCCACATTAGGGGTACACAGTATGTAAAGAATGGGGACATTGTGCCTTAGGCCAGGGATGCTCTGTGAGCTAAATTAGGGATACACAGTGTCCATATAAAGGGCACACTATGTCTCAAATCAGACGTACACTGTATGTTAAAATAGGATTACCCAGTGTCCAAAGAAGGGGCACACCGTTTCTTAAACCAGGGGTGCAAGTTGTTCCATAGTAGGAGTACACATTGTGCAAAGAAGGGGCAAAGGTGTCTTAAACCAGGGGTGCACTGTGTGTAATAGTAGGGGAACACAGAGTGCAAAGAAGGGCCAGACTGTATCTTAAACCAGGGGTGAACTGTCTGCTTAATTAGAGGTACACAGTGTGTAAAGAAGGGGCACACTGTGTCTTAAACCTGGGATGCACCAAGTTCAAAAGAAGTAGTACACAGTATGTAAGGAAGTGTTTTAAAACAGAGGTATTACAGTGTCTTAAAACAGAGGTATTACTTTTCTAACAGGACTCTTAATGTGTGCAATGCAGGGGTACACTTGACCTTAGAACAGAAGTACACTAAGAGTGACATGTATAAACGGGGCTGCACCAGTTTTCTGGTGTAGTTTGAGCCAAAAAGAATGTATGAACAGGTGCACTCCAGACTTTGGCACAAGTGCCTCTTTAATGCGCCAAAGACACCTTTTAATGTGCCAAAGTTTAGGGGCGTTCTGGGGGCGTCGCACCACATTCATAGAATTAGACACATTTATGATTCTTTGACGCCAAATCTAGGCACATAACAGTTAGAACAGCAAGACCAAGTTAAAGGTGATCTGCCTGAGCCAGACTTGTTGTATTGGCACTACAATGTACCTGTATGTATGACCTGCAGAAGAACAGCTTCATACATACTGGCACCTTCTACACTACCTTAACCCCTTAAGCCGAACGCCTGAAAAGTAGTTAATGACCAGAACATTTTTTTAGTTTTGGCCTCCTTGCATTTAAACAGTTGTAACTTTTTTATTTTTTTTCAATGACGCAGTTGATGAGGCCTCGTTTTATTCAAGACAAGTTGTACTTTATAAGGGATATAGTTTAAGTACACTTATAAATAATTGCAGTATTTTTTTTTTTTCCAAAAATTTTTTTTTTTTTTTTCATTTTTTTTTTTACACCATTAACATTTCACACTTAATAACTTGTTAGATTAATTCTACAGGTTATTACGGTCGTGTGGATACCTAAAATGTGTGTGTGTGTGTAATTTATGTACAATTATTTTTTTATTAAATATTTATTTTTACTTTTATTATTTATTTATTTTTTATTCTTTTTTTTTACACTTTTTATGTTTTTTTTGTACTTTTTTTTTTGACTCCCATGAAGGGAGAACTGTTTAACATTTTTTTAAAATTCTTTTACACTTAGTAATGTATTAGCATATTCATATATGCTAATACATGCTAATCTGTGTCAGTCTGACACAGGCAGTGATTAGGACAGCACACAGTGCGTCCTAATCACTGGCTTCATACACAGACAACTCTGGGGCCACGCTAGGTCCCCAGAGCTGACTGTGCAGGGGCCTTTGTCCGCCCCGGGCTCTGTCGGGTTACCGGGTGTTCCGATCACCCGACAGAGAGGGGATCCCTTTGATTGCGCTGCGGTAACGCACCGCCGCAATCAAAGGGTTAAAAGCATCGGGTTGCGGTGGGTTTCCTCCGCTCCCCGATGCCTGCAGGACATGCTTGGGATCGGGGCTGTGTAGTTCAGCCCCGATCCCAGCGCAGCTGCGGCACCGGGCGCCACAAACCCCCGATGTCTGCAGCGACGTCAAAAGACGTCGCTGCAGACGAACGACCCGCACCGGCCGCCGTCAAAAGACGGTGCGCGGTCGTTAAGGGGTTAAAGCTATTTAGAACTGGCCTGTCAGTGCCAATATTCATACATGTCACCCTGTGTGTTCAAGGCAGGCATGTGCTTGGCATTATAGCAGTTTCATGGAGTTGGTGATGACGGGGTTTGACGGAGCATGTGGCCAGATTGGTCAGAAATCATTTCTTGGAATAAGGTTAGGTTTTAATGGGATTTTCCATGAAAAAAAACTTTATGGATACAACAACACACAAATAGCCAATGCAAAGATATCTTTATTTGGTAACTGATAGATTCTAACAAACTCATTTGTAGTTTACGATCTCCAATTTATTCTGAAGGCAGCAGGCAGGCTCATCTTTCTTTCCAGCCGCTATACCACTATTTTTACCCTTTTCCAATTGCTGCTCTGGTGGCCCATTCATTATAGTGTACAATTTAAACTCATCACTCTCACCCATAAAGCTCTACACAGTGCTGCATCTCCCTATATCTCCTCCCTCATCTCAGTTTTTCACCTCACCGGGACCCTGCGTTCTGTGAGTGATCTTAAAATTAATTTCTCCATCAATCCGTCCAAGTCCAAGACTTTGAACGTGCTGCACCATTTCACTAGAAGGTGCTACCCCATGCACTGAGACTAGTTTATGCACTCCTAGTATTAAGCAGGCTCTAATAATACACCTTCTTAGGCAGGTCTACCAAGATCCCTAATTGCAACTCCCTCCTACAGTGACCCACATTTCTGAAACTCCATGCACTCAGGAACTCATATGGACTTTTCTATGTAAAGATGTACTGTCTAGGTGGCAGGTTCATCCACTTTTATGTGTGCTACCCATTGTCCACATTAATCACTTTTCACCTTTGGTCTCACTGCTAATTTCACATAGATTGTAAACTGTTGTGAACAAGGCCTAGAGTCCTCTTGTTTGATCAGAGCATAGTTTGGTCACTATGTAATGTCTGGTTTGGTCTGCACATGTCATCTGCATTGCAAAATGTTGCAGTATATGTCAGCGTTATATACATAAAAATTATTATTCTTTTAGTAATTAAGGGGTTAAAAAAAATCTTTAGATCCTGGATGTATTGTGACTACATCAAGTGATGATGTCACAATCTACACAGCTGAGAAAGGAGGAGGCCTAGAGCTGTGATGTACAGTGACATCATAATGACTGACTGTCTAAAGGACTAAGCAGACAGAACAGTATACACACGATGTAGCGGCTGCTATATCCATGGAGGGTTCCCAAGCAAGTGACACAAAAGAGAACCTCTTAGAAATCAGGGAAAAAATTCATTGTGGCCACGGCGCTGGTCCTGCGCCCTCCTTTTGCAGGTCCAGGGCTACATCCTTCGCCCCGATTCAGAACTCTCAAGAAAGTGGAGAACACTGTTGGGGAAATTTCCAGTTTCCTGGCCAAAAATATCCATATGACAAAGGTCTAGCTTCTTCGGGCAGCATTTGGGGAAAAGAAAAAGATCATGCCCTATCCCCAGGACACAATAGAGAAAGAAACCAAACCCACAAGTAGGCAATACTGATATCACAAACCACGGGTGTGGATAGTGAAGACATTACGCTGACGAATGTGCACAGAATGTTCCTTAGGCTCATCAGGCCACAACCCCGCCTCAGGAGAAAAACAACAAAGTGGAAATTCCATGGAAAAACCTCCCAGGGACATTGCTGAATGCATGAAAGTCGCCAGCAAACAGATAAATGAGGGGTGTTACCACAGAAAAAAAAATGAAGAGCAAATTAAGCTTGCTAAGGAGCCCCTTTGTCCAGAAGGCACCAACGCTAAAATAAGACTGAAGAAACAAATAGACAACCACGTGAAAAGTCTTCCAAAAACTTTTTGCTGCAGTGAAGGGAGTTCTTTTTACACTTGAGACAAAAAGGAACCCCTTAAAATGTTAAAAACCCGGGAAATTGGGGGGGTGGCTTGGAGAGCTCAGTGGTGGGGCCCCAATTTGCAGACTCCGCACCAACCGCCCAAAAAAAACCGTTTTTACCCGCTTTTCAGCACCCTAGATGGGGAGAAGCCGCTCTAGAGCGCCTAGGAGAACACCCACTGCCACCCAGACGCCTCCGGTCCCAGGTTCGGGCATAGAGCGTTTCATAACGCGAAGCGCGGGAAGACGCGGCTGTCCAGGAGCCCCGGCGCCATCTTTACCCAGCAACAGCCAGCGCTCCGCCAGAGGACTGAGGAGATCTCGGCGCCTATCAGCGGACCTCTCAACCTCGTTACCACCCGTCTCTCAAGACACTGAGGCCCCGGGAGATCCCGACAGCTCGGGTAAGACCTGCGGCTTACCTGTCACCCTAATTGGCGCCCCTCTGCATCGCGCGGCCCGCGCCATTCTGCAGCCCAGTCTAGGCCCCGGCGCCGCCACAGCGAGTGAGGCGGAAGGCCTCGTACAGTCAAGGGACGCATACCCCCGGGGCCTTGCTCCAGTACTAGCATCCTCCGACCCGGTATCTGTGCCGCAGAAGCCTGCTTCCTCTCAAAGAGACGCGTCATCAGAGGCTGCATTGCCGCCAATGGGCCTAGTAACGGCCGCCTCTCTATACCTCCCTGCTGCTGCAAAATCCTCCGTGGCCCACTCCTGTATCGGAGATACCTGTTACACCTCCCCTGGTGAACCCTCAGCCCAGATTCCTCCTTTGCAGGGCCATACCGGTATTGCCTCCACCTCGAGACTCCCACACGAGGCACATCTACTGACGGCCGTACTGAGGCCTCACCTGCCTAACCTGGCCAGCACAACCCCCCCACTGGAGACTGACATTACCAACCCAGATATCCCGGGTTCAGTGGCTGCTGGGGTAAACCCCAATCTGAGGGCCCCTTCTCCTGCGCTAATGTCTTCCTCGGTCCCATGAACACCACCTCCATCAGGAAAGTTGCTAGCCCTGGAGCTCATCCACTTGGGCCCAGACTCAGCTTACGCTGTTGGCGGCCCCCTTGTCAGGGCTTCACCACAAGGGACTAGATCACCCTCACCACCACAATTATGGGCCACTTCGCAGGGAGATTCAATAAGCCCTTCCACCTCCCAGATCCACGGGTCAACATCCTGCAACCGCCAACCTGGCGACCTAGGATCCTATCGAGCCCACCCAGCTCTGGCTCCGCCATGCCCAATAGATGTCCAACAGTGGGCCCACCAGCTCCAGCTTCTACCAACCAAAAAACGATTTTCAGACCCTGATAGCTGAGGCCAAGGACACTTGCAAACAGATTTTCCCTATTGCGACAGGACATTATACATCTTACGGATAGAGTAGTACTCGCGGGAAACCAAGCCAAAGGGCCCTCCCCCCAAAGCAACTTATCCCCCCCCTCCATCCACCCCCTTTTGTCGCTCAAGCTTTCCATTTCCATACCGCGTTTTGGGGGTTAGCATGTTGAGGTTTTTGGACAACAGGGGCGCCGAAACAACATAACCCCCGGGGCCTTTCCCCAATTCGTGATACGACAAACATTTCTTCCACTTTGGGAACTGCTACCCTTCCCAACCCAATTTTCTGGGGGGAAACACCAAAATTATTCCATCAAGCTGGATAGAGCCCACAGAGCACCCTCCCCCAAGGGGTCCTCCCCCCCCCTGCCTCGTATGTCACCCGGGTTTTGGGCCCCCTTTACTTCCAAACAAAAAGAGCGTATTATAACAAAGGGCCCGGGGCCATTGCGCCCCCCCGGAAAATTTTAAAGGGCGGGGGTTCTTTAACAGCTCCCCCCAGGCCCTTTCCTAAAAGGGGCCCCGTTGCAAAACCCGTCCCCCTTCCCCTAAAACCCCGCTCCTTTGTCCGTACTGCAAAGCCCAAACCAAGTTTATGTCCCCCTTGGGAAAAATTTCCCCCCTTCCGCCCCCAACGGCCAAAGGAAAAAGGGTTTGGCCCTTTTGGGAAACCCCCTTAAAAGCCCACAAAGGATGTCAACCCTTCTGCGGAATTTCTCCTTTTCCAAATTTCCTCCCCCCTTTCCTGCCCGGGGAACTTGGATATTCTGTCCCCCACCTCCCTTTAAACCCCCTTTGGAAAGCACCCTACGCGAAAAAAAAAGGCGCCCGACTGCTGAAGACGCCCGGGGGGGCGCAGCCCACCCGCAACTCCACCCCACTAATTTTGGGATCACGGAAACTCTGGTGAATCTAACTAATTTTCCCTTTTTCTCCTCATCTAGGTCATGACATTGTTTGTTTGTTATTAAAAAAAAGCCCTTAGGGCCCCATGTTCCCTTCCGCTTCATCCTGGGGGGGTTTGCTATTTGTTTATCTACTGATTCCCAAAAATTTTTTCTCTTCTAGGTTTAAATTCATAATAAAATTTCCCCCCCGTACCACGGGGTTCCCCCTTTGGGGGCTGGACCCTATCAAATTGGTTTGGGGCCCACCCCCTCTTCCATAGTGCTGAGGGGTGCCGGTCCAGGGGTTTTTTCCCCCAACTGCTACCGCCTACCCCCTTTCTTCCCCACCCCCCCCGTAAAAAAAGCGTGGGTTAGCTTTTTTTGACCCGTTTTCCCGGGGTTTCATCAAAAAATCGTTTTTGGCTTGTATAGCACCTCTGCTTTTTTCCCTTAGGGGTTCCCCCCTCGTCTTGTTGTGGTCTTTTTTTTTCCCTATTTTGTTTCCCCCCCCCCCCCCCCCCTTTACAGTAAAATGGTAAAAATGCATCACAAATTAAGAAAAAAGGAAATTAAATTCAAAATGTAAACCCGCCCTTTTTACTGACTACGTTTTTTCAAGCGGAATAGAAAATTTGGGCCCAAGAGCCCATATTTTGACTCCCCCGGGGCCCCTTTTGGGTTTGGCAGGGGCTTTTTTTCCCCCCGTTCCCCTACCTCCCCTCCAGGGGTTTGGGAAAAGGCGGGGGGTTGCTGTCCTTATTTCAGCCACAGGGCCCCCTTCAGGCCCAGGGCCTCTGAATCGATCCCCAGGGCCCGGCTACATAATCCCGGGGAACATTTTTCATGGGACCCCCCCCTAATTCTTGTAATCTATAGCCCTAACTCCCCCACCCTTTTTCCTCTCCCCAAATCTTTCCCAAGCTGTCCAGACCCCCCCCGGGGCTTTAAACTGATGGGAGGGCCCTTCAATCAGTGTTTTTTCCCCCGACAATGGATAGGAAACTCCCTTCGGGGGAAAAAACACCCCCAAGGGCTTAGTTCAGGCCGCTGTACATTTTCGTAAACTTTGAGGAAGCGGGCCACTTGAATCTGGAAAAAACCCCCCTTTTACAGATAATCTTTCCCCTTTTTACCCCCCCCCCCCACATCAGAAAACACTCCAAATCGACCTTTTTTTTGGGGGAATCCCCCCTCTACTCCCCGGATGTTGGCAAAAATGCGCAGAAGGCCCCTCTCCGGGACGGACCAGGCGCCGTTTTCCCCTTTTCATTTAAAACGGGGATCCCCCTGCACCGCTCCCCCAATTGGCCCCTTAAATAATCCACCCTTTTCGTGGGGCCCGGCCCTTTAGGGGGGAAAAATTCAAAAACCCCCTCATTGACTTCTTTACCTCAATAAAGGATGGGTACGTCCCCCCTCGCCCCTTTTGGCAAGCCCCAAAGCAGTTCCTCAGAGGGAAAAATGCTTTTCCATAGGGGTTTGGGTTTGAAGAGGGCCCGGGGCAGGCTCAAACTTCCCCCCTTCAGCGGCACCTTAAAGCCCCCTGCAAACTCGATGTGCTAGCCCAAGCTTTTAAAATACCCTACCGTTCTATTGTAAAATTTAGGTCCCTCCTAAAGGATATAGTGCAATGGAATCGAGCGAATTTTTGCTAAAATTCCCCCAAACAAAATTTTTTACAAATTTTGGCAAAAAGGGCCCCACCCCCTTTCCCTACCGGGCAACTCAAGGAGAAAAAAACTAACTTTTATCCCCCCAGGCCATGAAAGGCCCGGAGGAACCCTTTCACTAAAACCCCCAAAGACCATGGGGGAACTTTGTTTGGCCCGCTTTTTTCTCTGAGCTGTACTCCCCCCCCAGGGACCCCCAGACCCCGTTTTGGAACAAAAAAACTGAAGATAATCTTTTCTCCCCCTTTTCCCCTCCCTTTCCGAGGCTACCCGGCCGATGGGGCCGAAAAAAGGCAAAAACTCTAAAATTTAAGTTTGGATGAACCACTGAGGTCTTCAAAGCCCTTTCCCGACGGGCAAACCCCCCTGTCCCCGACGGATTCTCTTTATAAAATTAAAAAGACTTTTCGGAAAAGCGAACTAGCCCCCAAAAATGCTACCCATTTTTTAATGCCTTTTTTGGGGAAGGACCCCCCGATACCGGGGGGAAAGGGTCTCACTCCTATCTTCCCCTTTAACCCCTAAGCCCGGGAAAAAAAAAAAAAATTTCCATCAAAATTTGGCCAGCTAAGAAACCCATAGCCCTTTTTTAAAATTTGGATACTAAAAAAATTTTTTTTAAAAATCCTGGCCCCAAAAGACGAAAAACCCCCGGTTACCCCCACTGGTGCATAAAAACCAGTGGGTTTGTCCCATGTCCGCCAGGGGGGGGATAACCTCGTCGCGCAAATTGGGCCTGATCGACATTTTTTTTTTTTAAAAACTTCCCAAAAAAACAAAGCCTTGTACTCCAGCCTTTTATTCGGAAAAGGCCCCTTTGGGCCCCTAGTTGGCCTTTTTTTTATTTGGGGAAAACCCCCTTTTGGTTTTTTGGCATCACAAGGGAATTTTTTTGAGAAACGGTGGAAGGGGCTTTTATTCCTCCCGTCGGGCCCCAAAAAAAAAGGCGCAATGTGACCACCCAACCGTTTTAAAAACTTAACGGCCCCTCCCGGGTTCCCCGGGGTGCCCCCTCTCCCCCCCCACTTTTTATACTCTTTTTATGGAACCCCTTTTCCTCTCGAATCCCCTTCCATCCATCCACTCCCGGAACCAGGGGCAAGGAAAAGAGAATTTAATTTTCCCCTTTTCGGGATGAAAAGTCCTTTTGAAAACTCACTAACCTCACCCCATCCTCCCCCTTAACTTGCACACTCCCCTTGGCAGAAAATTTGGGGGGGTGTTTGGGGTTTTAAAATAAAAAAACCCCAAGAAAAGAAGCCCTCCCCCCCCCAAACATCTCGCCCCGCAACTTTTTGGGTTAAACCCCACCCGACAGATATAAGTATTTAAATTTGGGAACCTTTTCCCCACCTCCAAAAAACTTGGGAAACAACTTTAAAGAAGGATTTTCAAAAACCCCTTTATCGGGGGAAATTCCCTCCCCTCTTTCAAGAAAATTTGCATACTGTTGTTTCCCAAAACAAACCTGACACGTTCCCCGGGCGGGCACATAAATTCGGTCAAAAAAGTCAAACTTGCCTAAATTGTTGTATTTTCTTTGAAAACCCCCCACCTCCCCAAATTTCCCATTAATGTTTCTGGGAAATCTTTTCAAACAGCAATATTTAAAATTTATATTGGGGCCCCTGGGCGGCACAAAAATTTCAAAAATGGCTGGGTTGGGAAAGGGAGAAAGTGGGTTTGGGTTTGCAGCTCCTAATGTCCGGAAATACTACGGGCAAAAAAACAACCCCCGGGGTTTTAAAAAGGGTGGTCTAAACCCCGCCAGCTTATCTAAATGGATGGGAAATTTTAAAAAAATTTTGGGTTTTGGGTCTGTTTTCCCCCCCCAACCCTTTTTTCTCTGGCATTTCCCCAAGAATTCCGAGAACGGGGGGCCCCCCCCAGGCCCCATAGAGTTCACTTTAAATCCATCGGAGACCCCTGGTTTTTGGCTAGATTCCCCTTTGGGCCCGAAGGCAAACCCCCCTGTCCTCCTTTCTCTAAAACCCCCCTCCTCCTGCCAGCACCTCAAGCGCCTTTTTTAAAACTCCATTGGGAGCCCAAAATAATTTTTTTCCGGGTTTTCGGCAAGCGCATTTTCCCCACCAGGGGAAAGAACCCTTTTTTGGATCTATCTAACCTTTACTCTCCCCGCTAGAGCCAGTTTTTTAACCTCCAAATTAAAAAACCCAATGCAAGGGGCCCTTTCTGGCAATTTCCAAAACCCCTCGAAACCCCACTTCTTTTGAAAGGGGGAAAGTTAAAATGGGGGCATCCCGTTCCCCAAAAGGGGCCCGATAAACCAGGATTTACCAAATTTTGAATGAAACCCCGCCCCGGCTCCGAACCCCCCACTTCCCCCAAAAATCACAAATGGGAGGATTTTTTTAGGTCGCAAACTTCCCCTAACATGGGTTTTTCCCGGTTTTTTTGGCTAGGGCAACTCTAGTCCTCCCCCCCTTGCATAACCTACCCCGAAAAAACCCTTTTAAAAAATTCCCCAATTTCACTGGTTTCCCCCGAAAACTCCGGAGTTTACTCCATGGGTTTTAAAACCCAATTTCAGTTGCATGCCCGGAGGTGTGGGGCCCGTGCCGGGCCGATTTCACATATTTTGGAACTTGCACACAAAGGGGACAAACCCTTTTGGGGACAGGTTTTGCGGGTTTTTTCGCCCGGGGGGATTTGGCCAAAGAAATCCATGATTGACCCGTCCACCTTTTCTTCGAACCCTCCCCCTCGGGTTTTTTTGAAATCGAGTTGCCCTACATGTTTTTAAAACTGCCCAAAAGCTTTTATTTCCCGGCCCCTTTTGGAAGCAAAACTCTCCCTCCCCCAAAACCCCCATATACCTCCCGGAAATCGAAGTTTTAGCGGATAGAAAAGCTTACCCCCCTTTTGCGCCCCCCAACCCAAAAGTTAAAACCCTTATTTAAAGGGCTGGCAAACCATCGGGCCCACTGGGCCCCAGTTTTCAAACCCGGGCCAAACTGATCTAGTCAGTAACCCCCCCCGTCCCCCCCTGGCTCCCCCCCCTTCCCCCCCTTGCATTCCCCCCCCCCCCCCCTTTTCCCCACCCCCCCCCCGTGGGCCCCTTTTTCTCCCCCCCCCCCCCCCCAAAAGTCCTGTCTTTTTGTTTGTTTAAACCGTCTTTTTTTGGGTTTTTCACCTTTTTGTTTTTTGCAAGGCATTTGGGCCCATGTTCGCCTCCATGGTTCTTAAATAATGTGTTTTCAACTAGTATGTGTGATACATTTGAGTTCTCATTATCTGTATCACCTAGTACCAATGAGGATGAATACCCCCCTGGGAAATTGCGTTAGGATCTAGGGCAGGTGTTGGATCTGTTGCAGCGAGTTCCGTACAGAACTTTTTTCCGCTACTTAACAATGTATCATTGGTATTGTATGTATAGCTACTCTTTGCTTTTGTATTGTAAAAACAATTGTGAAAACCTTTAATAAAAACACAGTTAAAAAAAAAACAAAAAAACACGGAAATGGCTAACCCTAAGGAAGCCGTTGTGAAGGCGTCTGGTGATGCTCCCAGAATGAACCGTAAAAGGAAAAGACCAATCTCTTGGGACACTCAGCCTGGGCCATTCCCACCAGCGAAGAAAGCTGCATTACCACACAATTGTGTCTTGTTAAGACAAATCCTAGGGAATCTGCAGCTGAGGACATCACCTGAAGTAATGCCACCGAATACCTGCAGGCAGCAGAACATGAACAAATACCCTATCCATCCTGACGAGCAGTGGGCAGAGAGGCATGCTGGACGATGACATCATCAACAAGGCCCAGGAACTCCTGCACAACCAGTTTGAGGACTGTGATGGTCTGCAGCCCGTCGCTGCTCTTCTAGTGCCCGGGTACAGTGTTCATAGGAAGGCCGTACAGATCCACTATGATGAGGTCAGGAAGCACTGGCTAACAACGTGCTACAAAAATGGCAAGAGTGGCTGATAGCATCAACACCAGCTACCTGTCACCATCTATCTGTCAGCAGATCAATAACATCTATGGTCAAGTGGGCCAAGAGCCCCTGAGACATGTGCAGCTTCTCAGTGTGGATCAGCAAAGAAACAACAATGACTGTGGGCTGTTCTCTATAGCGTTTGCCTTTGAATTTCTGGCACATGACGGAGCCCCCACAGCAATCTTCCAACATGACGAGATGAGAAATCATCTGATTTCCTGCCTGCAAAATGGCAGGATCACTGGATTTCCAAAAAGAGTCCAGTAGAAACTCCATGTCTTCTCAGAAAGACATGTAGAGACTTTGAAGGGCCATAAGATCGCCCCTATGTACCGGACATGACACAACAAAGGCTATGACTTATCACTTCTGCTATAGTGAGTTACATTGTAGCAGACATACCGGATCATCTACTGTCACCAGAAGTCCACCCGACTCCCGACTACCAGCAGTGATCTACTACAAGGATAAATCCGTCCTTGCCATGCAGATGGCACTGGTAAGTGATTATTGGCTTTCCTTTTGGTTCTAGTCACTTCAATAACCTTCATTTACTTAATAACTGGATAGGGGTTTTATAACAGGGAGATGTCTGATCTTCATTCTTTTCCTTCTATTTTTCCCCCCACATACATCATGTAATGATGGGGTCACTCTCTGTACCAGTGATCTACTACAAGGATAAATCCGTCCTTGCCACGCAGATGGCACCGGTAAGTGATTATTGGCTTTCCTTTTGATTCCTGTCCCTTCAATAATCTTCATTTACTTAATATCTGGATAGGGGTGTTATACCAGGGAGATGTCTGATCTTCATTATTTTCCTTCCATTGTTTTCCCCCAGAAACATCATGAAATTATGGGGTCACTCTCTGTACCAGTGATCTACTACAAGAATAATTCCATCCTTGCCACGCAGATGGCACCGGTAAGTGATTATTGGCTTTACTGTTGGATCCTGTCCCTTCAATAATCTTCATTTACTTAAGATCTGGATAGGGGTGTTATAACAGGGAGATGTCTGATCTTCATTCTTTTCCTTTTATTTTTTTCTCTCAGAAACATCATGAAATGATGGGGTCACTCTCTGTACCAGTGATCTACTACAAGAATAATTCCATCCTCGCCACGCAGATGGCACCGGTAAGTGATTATTGGCTTTCCTTTAGGTTCTAGTCACTTCAATAACCGTCATTTACTTAATCTGCATACCTGCATAGGGGTGCTAGCACAGGGAGATGTCTGAGCTTCCTTCTTTTCATTCCCCCCCCCAGACACAGCATGAAATGATGGGGGTCACTGTCTTTACCACGGAACCAGAGGGAGTTTGGACAATCAGCAGCTGGAGATGAAGATGCCACAACCAGTCAATGATGTGGTGGCTACCAGCTTCATATGATGATCAGACACTTCAGGATGAGGAAGCAGATCCCGGGCTCGGCCTCTGCACTCACCAATGGATTGGACATTTACTGGACTTTCTGCAGTCAGATTCATTCATGGAACAAGTGAATTTTCTGCTGCACCTACCTCATGTCACATGTTGGCATTCTACCCCCAGCCCAGGGGAAGGGCAGTCCTTCAGGCATGGTTCCCTAGAGGTTTCCTCCACTGGGGGGTTTTTCCTCTCCTGAGTGTTGAAGGACGACTCTTTGAGAGTCAGGGGTCCACCCATACACCATCATCAGGGTTCCTTTAAAGACTACTTTCCTGTCTTTTTGAATAAAGCACATAAACAATAAGTCAGTGTATGAAGTAGCAAACAAAATCAGTCTGAGACTCTTTATTGATCACTGTAAGAAACTTATCATAGCTAAAGGTATCTACTAGGGACTGGTAAGCATCACGGTGGTAACCACACCAACCTAGTGGAATCAGAGAAGTTGGTAATGGGAGTAGATTTCCCTATGTTGCACATAGTTTGCATTTTTTTTTTTAGGCATTATAAAAGTTTTGCACCTATCTGTACACCTGTGGAAATTAATAAAGCTGGGGATGGGACACAATTTCAGAGAACTGATTAACATGTTATTATGCAGATCATTGCACCACCTCTATTGGTGATTGTTTTCTGTAAACAAACTCTTAGAACCTCAAATTAGAAATTTAGTTGTAATTGTTTGCATTTTGAAGAAAAATTGCAACACAGATTTTTTTAGGGATCAGTCCACCTTTAACATGGCTTTGAGGGGCCTATATGTTAGATCCCCCTATAAATGACTCTAAGACACTGTACCCCTTAAACAATTTAAGACGCATTTAGAAAGTTTGTTAACGCATTAGGTGTTTCACAGAAATTAAACCAAAGTAGAGGTGAAATTAAAAATTTTTATTTTTTTTGCAGATTTTCAATTAATATACATTATTCACTGCAATATTGGTAAATATAACCAGAGAAATACCAGTCAACATCGATTCCCCCAATTCTGGCGTGGGGAATCCTATATGTGGTCCTAGTTCTATTTGACTCAACCACAACCCTAGGAATAGGAGGAGCATATACTGGATTTTGAGGTCTCATTTTCATTAGAATATTTTGTAGGCGCAATTACAGGTTTGTGGACGCCCTAAGGTGCTAAAACTGAATAAACACCCCTAAAAAGACCACATATTGGAGACTATCCCCCTTAAAGAATATATCCAGGAGTGAGGTAAGTATGTCAACCCCACAGGTGTTTCAGAATTTTTTAGTGTTAGGTTGTGAAAATGAAAATTTATTTTTTATCCAATCTGCAAATTGTAGCTGAAAATGTTTCATTTTCACAAAGCATACTGGGGAAAAAAAAGCACTGCAAAATTAAACTGCCAGTTGGGCATATGGCAGGGCGTACAAGAGAGGGAGCGCTATTCGGCTTTTGGAGCACAGATTTTGGTTGGTGCCATGTTGCATTTCAAAAGCCCCCAAAGTACTAGAACAGGTCAAACCTTCAAGAAGTCAGCCCATTTTGGATTCAACACCCCTCATGGATCTCACCTTGGGGGTACTGGGCATTTTGGGCGCACAAGTGTTCCATAGTTTTTTGAGCACTGGACCATGGGTTAAAAACACCATTGTTTTTGGGCTTTATTTTTGCAGCGTTCACTGTGCAGGATAAATGACATAATAACTTTACTATGTGGGTCGGTACACTTACAATGATATACATTTAATATAGTTTTTTATGTTTTATTACTTTTACACAATAGAAATATGTATGTAAAAAATTGTGTTTTTATGTCATCATAGACTGACAGCCATAACCTTTTAATTTTTCTGTATATGGAACTGATTAGGGGCTTGTTTTTTGCAGGATGGTAAGCCATTTTCATTGGTACCATTCATATGAGGCTTTGATCGCTTTTTAGCAGGGTTTTTGGGAGGCGAGATGAACAAAATACAGCAATCCTGGTAGTGTTTTTTTTTTTTTTATAGCGTCACTGTTGCGGTATAAATGACATACCAGCTTTACTTAGCAGGTTGAAACCATGACAGTGATACCCAATTTGTATTTTTTTTATGTTTAACTGCTTTTGCACTGTAAAAACACTTTTATTTAAAAAGGAAAAAAACGTTTTTGCATCCCTATAGTCTGAGAACCATAACTATGGCTGTGCTATGCAAGATATACCACACACCAGATTTTTTAACCCACATACGACAGATTTATACATACTGTCGCATTGTACACTCGATTTAGAACTGGAATGTCAGCGCCAAGTTTCATACATTTCACCCTAAATCTTTTTATAGTTTTAGATTGTAATTAAATTTTCGTTCCTTCAAATGTAGGTCAGTGGGTCAGTAGGTCAGTATTTTTGTATGCTGTATAAACTTTTTAGGCACATTTTTTTTCGTTTTTACTAAATTAAATAAAACAAATTTTAATCAGATGTTGATCACTTTTGAAATTGTATTTTCCCCCTCTCAGCCTGAATTCCACTTATGGCTGTACCCAACACCCGAGGTCTCCTAGGTCTCCTGGGTCTTGAAGTGTGGCAGATATTTTAGTGACCTTTTCTTTTATTTCTAGCCTGCTTTGATGTGCTTGTAATCACTGATACTACAATACTACAATAACTACGTAAATACCCGATTGAGAACTGGATTTATTGTAGATGCTGTATTGTTTTTTTTTTATTTTATTACATTTATTTTATTACATTTAATACTCATTTTATATCATATAATTTTATAATAATTTTAATTTATATTAATATTATATTATATAATTTAATATAATTCTTATATTCATTTTATATGACCTAATTTTATATATTTTAACAATGATAATAAGTTAGTTTTTATTACTTTAGTGGAATTAGTTGGAAAATAATTGGTCTGGAATTGGTTTGGCTTATTACAACAGTTTCATGAAACATTTTGTCGAGACACATTCATAAATGTGTCTAATTGTATGAATCTGGTTTAACTCCCCCCCCCCCCCACCTGAAGAATTTGTGCAAAAGTGTTGGGTCTGTTAAAGCATGCGCCAGATTTTGGCGTAGAATATATTGTTCATGCATCAGTTGGACACGGCAATTGCAGTTTTTTTGGCTCAAAGCACACTAGATTAAATTTCTTTTGGGGCAGGGAGAAAAAAATCTCCCTTTTCTATGGTCAATTAAGACAGTGGGCACATAGCCAGTTGAAAACTCACCCTTAATAAAGAACATAAGTAGGTATGTTTTGTGTCATGCCCTGTCACCAACCAGAGCCATTTTGACAATTAATTTGCCCAGTGCAAAAGTTTCATGATTGCCCCCACCATAAATATTGTTCATTACGTCAAACAATGAATTGAACTTGATTAAAACAATTATATCTACATCTTCTCTTAATCTTCTCTTTTCTTCTTTCACGACGACTTGTTTTCCAACGTGCTCCTCTCCTATTCCGCATCTCCACAAAATCTTCCTATCCTACTGCTGCCCTAAGTGTTGTCTCTGTCTCCTCCCCGTTTCTGTATCCTTTGTGCTTCAGAAAAAAATACTAATGCCACACAGATAGTGCTCCCCAAAAAACAAGGCCTAACCGATGATTCCTCAAATTGTGTTTCAGACAATAGTAGTTCCCCATGTACTGTACATTTCTTATAAAGACCCCCTGTGCACCTCCTGCACTATGCGCCCTTAGAAACATTTATGCATATGACTTTACTGTTCGTTATCATTTTAGACTATTTATCCTTTTCATATCTGGCTTCCCTTATAACCTCCTATATCCCCAGCCCACACCAGTCATCTTTCTCAGTCTCTCCACTTAGTCCTCCATACACATTGTCTGAGACTTTTTTTTGTTGATTCTTTTCAAGCTGCTTCTCTTTCCTTTTCTTTCACCTTTTTCCCTTTCTTTCTTTGTCCCCATCTTCACTTTCTCTGTTACTCTTTTTTCATCCATTCTTTATCACCTTGCTTTAATTCTCCTCTTCATCCTTATGCTTTTCTCTAGTGACCTGTATAAGTTCTACAAAACTGAAACATCACAAGTTACAAGTTTTTGTCTCTGAATATGTACAATTGCAATAATAAATTTCAATTGAATAATGAACTATGATTTCTTATGAAGAATTGCTACAAGTTGATGTATATTGAAAGCATCTACAGTATATGACCATCAGTCATATATGGATATCGCCAACTAACAGTTGGCGACCTTCAGCTGGAAAAGTGTCCCTTTGGGTGCCCAGAACCAGAGTCTACCATGTGCCACATCCAGTCATCTCACAACTGAGATTATGCCCACGAGTAACTTACGGACAGCAGTCACTTCTTCATCTGTCCAGTTCCTGGAGCAACCAAGGTGTTATATGTATTGTAAGGCAGCAACAGGCAGGGTATATAACGGCGTACATATCCCAGCCAGGTTCCTGGCATGCACCTTTAGGAGTCCAGACACATGCCACCAAGATAAGGAGCCTTGGTGGAATGAAAGGCCAAAATTAGACAGGTGTCAACATTACAGACTGTTGACATACGTTTAGTGTGTTAGTATGGCTTCCAGCCATTTTCGGGTTGTCCTTTCATTGGGAGTAAGCAAAGAGTAGGGTGGGTGCTTACTCCCCATGTTCCATGCTAGGCTTTACTTGGCCTTTATAAGTCAGCAGGTAAGCTGACTAGGTGTGGCTACAACCCTAGACTACCACTGAGTATTGGGAGGAGACGTGCTGTAGAACCAGTGTCTGTCACATCTTTGCTGAGGTGCTTACAATGTGATAGTGAGTACTGTTCTGTTAGAGCTCAGACGAGCAGGTTTTGTTTTGTTTATGTTGTGCATGCCTTGTACTTGTTTTTCATACCTGAGTTACCATTTAATAAAAATATAGAGGATCTATATTTGCAGCCAAAGTTCTGTCTCTGTCTCTATGCCTGAAGATAAAACGTGTGCCAAGATCCCAGAGCTGTAAAAGCTCACAGTATGTACCTCAGACGAGGAGTAAAGAAGTCTCTACCTCAGATGACACTTTGCTGGACCCTCTGTCAGGGTACAGTTTCACTGCTAAGCCAGGGCTGGAAGTGTATTTTAGGCCTGGATATTCCATAATTAAGAGCCTTTGATGTCGGGTGTCCTCAGAAGCAGGAGATGAGAGTAATCCAAATATCAGACCCTTTGCTCACAATGTAGTCAGAATTTGAGGGATTTCACCAAATAATGCTTGATAAGAAGCAGAGCTTTTGCTTTTGCATCCTCTCAGCTTGGGGCTCAGCCAAACCCTTATCCAATTTTGATGTGACACTGCAGGCCATTTGTTTGACACCCATGTAATAGAGAAAAAGGGCACTGTTAGAGAAAAGGAGGTACAAAGAGGGTGTTATTAGAGAGAAGTGGGTACCTTTAGGGACATGAGTGCACAGAAGGAGCACTGATAGCAAGACAGTGACCTGTCTAGAAATCCTCGTTGAAAACTAAAATAATGCGATCCCAATGCTGTCAATAGAAAATACATGTTATATTTCATATGAAGCGTATTTTCGGTGTGCGGTTTTAAAAACTTATACGTGGTCAAAAAACTTTAAACAAGCTCATTCTTCACTCATATTCCACACGAAAAACACATGGATATTTACTATAACCTTCAATGGGATGTATAAAATCCTCATGCAATATGCTCCCAGAAAATTGGTACATGTGTTACATGTGGTTTTTAATGCAACCAAAACCAATAGACATGACATGGAATATTTTCTAACTGCAAACCGCTTGTAAAACCAAATCTGAAAAACGCCTCTAAATCATTATGCAATAAGCATGTGCTTTAGTGAGAAATACTCATTAAAAACTGTTTTCAATAGCAAAATCTGTGTGGATTTCACGCTTAAATATTGCTCTGTTGTGTAAATGTCCCCTTAGAGAAAAGGGTGAGCAGAGGGGGTACTATTACAGAGAAGGAGGCACAGCAAGACCATTACTAAGAAGGTGGGGACCAAAAGCCAGCATTATTACTAAGCGAGGGCACAAAGGGGGCAGTGTTATTAAGTGGAGGCACAAAAGAGGCACGATTACTGAGAAGGGGGCACAAAGAGGGCAATATTACTAAGTGAGTGCATTATAACTAATCAGGGTAACATAAGAGGCATTATTAAATAGAAGGGGGTAGAGAGGAGGCATTATAACTGACAAGAGAGAACTGATATTAAATGGTGGCCAGAGGCAAAATTATTACTTAGTGCGGCCAAAAGAATTTTAACTGAATAGGAGAATTAAAGGGACATTAGAACTGTGTCAGAACAAGTAGTAGAGAGCCACTATTGCCAGCTTGGGCATTGTGAATAGGGAGATGGTGTAAAGGTAGGAAAGGTTTTGGAAAAATGGGGAGCCTAAGATATCTGTGTGGCAGATTCTGCAGAGATGAGCTGTGAGTGTCATAAGTCAACATGGCGCTCTGCCACGATTGAAGAACGAAAGGGAAAGTGAATGACTCCAATCAGAGAAGACCTGTTCATCTTGCCTCACTTGCATGGTCTACTGTGTGATGAAACCTTAAAGGGGTTTTGCCACAATCTAATGTTGAAATGGGATCCTCCAAAATGGGTATTTAATCACTTTTCTAAATATATGTGATTTAAAAAAGTGAAGCCTCTGAGAGCTGCAGCCTATCTTAAATGCCCTTAGTTGCCTGACTGTTTACATTAGCTACAACCAAGAGCTAATCTGGCAAGCTCCTGGCGGCGCTTGTGTTGTTAGCACTTCTTATCTGATGGCAGGACACAGGAACGAGCTTTGAAGGGAGGGGGAGAAAAAAAGCAGTGTTAGTGGGCATCTGCACTAGTTTTGTTTCTGTGTCAGAGGCTGTGTCTGCTGTATAGAGAATCAGCTGGTTGTAATGTAATTATCTGAGTAAACATGCAGGCGCTCCCTGCTCAGCCTTCCTCCCTCCCCCTGTCTGTAGTCAGTGAATGCTGCCTGCTCAGAGCTTATCTTTACTCCTGAGTAGTTAAGAGGGAGAAAACAAAACCCGAATAGCTTGTGCACAATGCAGTTATCCTCTGTGGTTTAGCCAAACATGTTTGCTCAACTACAGAGACTGAATATTAGTCTGGAGAGCGTGCATGGGAGGTGGAGCGATGACATCACAGAGGAGGTACTTGTTTTTTTTAAACACAGAAACAAACCGCCCCTTTTTTCAAGGCTGAAGCGGGGAGTATCAGCCTGTTAGGTGATGAAATCACTTCTTGGCAAAACCTCTTTAACTGGTAACTGACCACTATGTTGTTACTGTATGACGGCATTATTGGTCAAGTTGATGCTTGTATATTGGCAATGTAGCAGTGTCCCTGACTGTGAAAACAAGTCCCTGATCATGTGATTAGGTGTTTTTTTGTGCCACTTTTATTTCGTTTCTTGTGTTGGTGGCATACTTGGTATACTTAAAATACAAAATTCACTTCTGCGCTCATTCCAGCCCTGGAGCAATGTAAATAGCAATACTGTCATCTTGGAAGACTGAAAACAAAGTCTGGACCATGGGATGGAGTTGGTCACATAGATTATCCAGATACTTCTGGGCTGTTGCTTTACCTTCAAGCATGACTAACAGACCCAAACAGGGCCATGATATTGCACCTATTAACTATATAGGAACTCCCACCATGCTTCACAGTGGGTTTAAGCCACTCAGCACTGTAAGCTTCATCCAGTATCTCAGAATACACATAAAACCAAAATAGTAAAGCAGTAAAAAGGGACTCTTTTTTCTGCCCCAGTGTCCATATTTTGCAGTCTTGCACTATAAAACAGACTCTTTGATGTTTTCTTGGTGTCAAAGATTGTAGCTCTGACATGGATAATACATTTGTGCAGTGCACACCTAATTTTTTTTTCTGTTTTTTTGTGCGTAAATGAAAATGCTTTACCGCCTTATGTCAGCTTTGATTTTAAAACAATTTTTGTAACTATTAGGCAGTTCACAGGGCTTAATTGCGGGATTTTTTTTTTATTCCCGGTGTGTAGGGGGGGGGGGGGGGGCAGCCCCCCCCCCCATAGACTTTTTTCTTCGGCCCGTAAATAATTGACATGTCACTTTTCTCCCCCCGTCGCCCCTTTGTGCGAGCGGGGAGAGGAGACTAATCCAAGTTCCTATGAAACGGGATTACCCTTAATGTGGGAGTTTCTCGCCCCGTATTTCGCGCTTTTTAAGGCCAATTCGGGGGAGATACGTTCCAAAAAAAACGGTGAACATGCCCTTTTGCGCACTCCACAAGTTGTGAGCAAAAAAAAATTATTTTTATTGACTGTTTTCCACGTTTCCAAAAGCAAAAAATATTGTAATTTAAACATTGACGTTTGGTCTGGCCTTTTTCAAAATGAGTCCCTGGAAAAAAATAAATAACATAAATCAATATTCCAATAAAATAAAGTAAAATAAAAACAAAAACAAAGGTAATATATACAGAGGAAAATAAATGTGTGAATAACACAAACAGCGGTACATTATAAAAAATCCCAAAATATTTCTGTGCTACCTAAATACTCGTTTCCATATCCCCAATCTTTTTTTTTGCTGGACTTTTTTACTTTTTTCAATTCTATGGTCCATTCTTTGTATATTTATTAACTTATTACTACTATTTTAAAACCCCCCAGACCTTTTTCGTATTTTGATTTTTTTGTATTTTTAAAATGTACGCTTTTTGTTTATTAACTTTTATTTTCCTTTGTATATATTACTTTTTATTTCTGTTTTTTTTTTACTTTACTTTTTTGGGAATTTTGATTTCTGTTATTAATTTTTCACAGGGGACAAAATTTTTGAAAAGGGCCCCTCCCCAAAAAGCAATGTTTAAGTGTCAAAATTTTAAATTTTGCTTCTGGAACCTGTGGAGAAATCAATAAAAAAAAATTTTTTTTTTTGCATACAACCTGGGGGAGGCTGTCAAAATATTTACAATATTGTTTGACAAGGGGTTCCAACCCGAATAGACGAGCACCCTTCATTAGTATTCATCTTTGGAGTGCCGCTTGATCACAAGCTTTGACTTTTAGCCACAGCAACTTCTGCCTGCAGATGTTTGGTGGGTCTTTGCATACTGATATGCAATCAAGGAAAGTACTCATTGTAAGGAAAAGTGTTTAAAACCATTTAATTTTTAAATATGTAAGGATGAAAATGAGTTTTAACCATTGGGTCAATGTTTTCTTTTGAAGCATTTTAAACCTACTTTTTTTTTTTTTTTTTTTTTTTTTTCTTTTTTTTTTTTTTTAAAAAAATTCCTTCGTCTCATCAGGGGTAAAAGGTAATTTTCACTAATGGTTAAAAAAGCATATCCTTTCATTTTAGGGGTTTAGGATTACAACCATAGGTTTTTAGGGTCCTCCCTAACAAAGGGACAGTGTAGGGTGAGATTAATGGACAGCATTATTATTCTCACTACTTTTTCAAACCTCTGAGTCTGGATCCAGTTCTTCAAGGATATATATGGCTCTAACATCAACACCTTTCGAGACCAGTCTCTAAGGAAATCTTCCCCAGATACATAAACCCAAGTGTGATTATCTTAGTCATTATTCCCTAGTTTATTTTTGACGCACATTTAAATATATTTATTAAAGGTTAGGCTTTAGGACATATTTACTGCTTTTCTCTGGTATTTCTTTTCCTTTTGCATCCCATACAATACTATTGGTTCTATGATCGTAAAACAAATATACAGATTTTTATAACAGCACAATTAATAAAGTTTATAGCAAAAATAAAGCACGGACTGAGAAAAAATTTGGGGGCTTTTTTGCCAAAAAAAAAAAGGTGTTCTAGTTTTTGTTTAACCATTAGATATTTATAATACAATCACCAAATATTTGTGTATGCCTGCACATTTAGGGAATGTCAATTGGCTTTCAACCGTACCCTTTTCCCCTTACAGACACCTGAATGAGCTGATATGCTCATGGTTATAATGAGTCGGGTAGGGAATTTTTTCACTAAAACCATTTAGTCTAAAGAAATAACTACATTTTCTTACATTGAGCAGGACATTAGACTGAAGAAAATATTTAAATCATAAAATAAAAGGATGATAAGGACCACAGCAGATTTTAGTTTGCCATAAAAAAATTGCTTACACAAAAGGGCAATTAAAAGCAACGAAAATAAAAGGAGATTCTTACAAACTATTAAGTTTTAAAAATTGGTAAAGGAAAAGAAGAATTTTTACTAAACTTGCTGTTCTGATTTTGCTTCCTCTCAAAGCTAGAGAAGTTATTTCTCCTGCTTGTTTACAGAAGGTTTCCTAGGCTGCTGACCAACTCTCTCACCCACCCATCTCTAGCCAATGGGGAACCCAACTCCTTCCCCACAGAGTGGGGGTAATGTATTTAAAAAGTTAAATATGTATTACTTAATAGTTATCCAATGTGTAGGAAATTCAAAAGGTGCACTTTAAAGAGGTTTTCCCACAAAGGTATTTTATGCCCTAATATCCTTTCTTCAGTTTTTTTTTTTTTCCTTGAAAGTCGGAAAAATTTTGTTTGAACTGCAAAATTGACCAAAGCAGGTTTGACAGCACCATACCTTTTCCCACAGTTGCTCACACTAGTCAAAAAAAAGGTTTTGCTAAAGCAAGTAGCTACATGTAACTGAGGGGTTAGCACTTCGTCTTTTCAGCACGTGTCCTGGGTTAATTCCCTGCGGGAATCAGACTACTTTGTTTTTTCTTTGCAATACTGATTGAGTTTTTTTTTTTTTGGGGGGGGGGGATAAAAAAAATTTTCTAGTAGGGAATAAGTTAGTCTGAGCATGGTGGCCAGGACTAAAGAGTTCTGTCACTGGCAGACCCCCTGCAGACAACTTAAACACTATGACCCAAAGGTACACTAAAACAAAAAGGTACAAAAATTTTAAAAATGATGTGCGAAAAAGTTTATAATTTAATTTGCCGTTTCTCCCCTCAATTTGTACAGGTGGGGAAACCCCTTTTTAAAAAGCACCACATTGTAGTGGAGGCCTGCACCCAGGAGAGGGAAAAAAAAGGGGGGGAGCACAGACCGAATAAGGACCTGCCATTTTTTGGCTTAGGAAAAAAGGGGTCAACTGCTCACCAACCCTGGGAGACAAAAACGACAATCAAACCTGGTACTCACAAGAGAGGGAAAGAGAGGGGGTGAAGAAAAAAAAAAAAAGCAGGGAAACCGAAGGGAAAATTTCGCATGGAATTAGAAAAAAAAAAAGAAAAGAGTGGTGGGAAAGCCAGAGGGGAAGAGAAATGGGCCGAATAGTAGGGAAATTCAAAAATACCAGTTTTAGACATGCCTGAACCTGGGACGGCTTTTTTGGTTGTAAGAGAAACCTTAAGAGAGAAAGAAATAGAATTTTAACACAAAAAGGGTCAATAAAATTTGCCCAAATGCTACCTGCAAAAGGAACTGATTTTGAAACAAAAAAAAGTTTAAGACCCCAAGTTGAAGAGTCTCTGTGTTTACCCTCTCATCAGTGCTTTACACCTCCCAGTAATCTTACACTGGTAGGCCAAGCAACACCAGCGTCCATACATATCCACTATTCGGGTGCACCTTTCTGCTTGATATATGGCACCTGCACCCCCACACTTTACAGCAGCAGCACAGGAACATTTTTATTTTTTAATACTAACAAACTTTAACCCTACTCTGTAGCCCTGTACCTTCCAGTTAAAACCACTTCATTACTAATGTGCAAATAAATTTAACCCCTTAAACCCCAGACCTGTAAAGGCCTTGATGACTAGCTAAATTTAGCCGTTTTTGCATTTCAGCAGTCGTAACTTTTTTTTTTTATCTTCTAAGTGACGCAGTTGTATGAGGACTTGTTTTATGCAGAAGAAGTTGTATTTTGGAGGGCATAGTTTAAGTTTACAAATAAATTACTGCAATTTTTTTTTACATTTTTACAAAGTTTGGTTTTTTAAATATTTTTTTTACACATTTCACACTAAATAACTAAATTCTACAGGTTAATAAAATCATGTAGATACCTACTATGTGTAAGTTTTTTGTGTAATGCATGCACAATAACTTTTTTATTAATAATTTTATTTTATTTTTATTTTTTTTACACTTTATTAACTTTTTTTACTTTTTTTCTTAATCCCATTAAGGGATTACTATTTAACACCTTTTTTTTACACTTATTAATGTATTAGCATATTCATGTGTGCTAATACATTACCTTCTGTGTCAGTATGAAACAGACAGCAGTCAGGGCAGCACACAGTGTGCCCTGACTTCAGGCTTCCTATACAGACAGCCCAGGGGCTTCTGTAGTTCCCCAGGGCTGACTGCACAAATGTTCTCTGGGCTCCATAAGGTCCTAATACCCAATGGAGCAGGGAAATGTCATTTGATTATGTTTTGGTAATCAAACGGTTTAACACTGGGGACCGGAGGGTATCTCTAATTTCCGGCACTTACAGAGACTGCTCTAGGAACAGAGCTGTTAACTACAGTTCTGTTCCTAATGCAGCTCCGGCACTAGGATTCGCAAAATTCCTTTATCTGCAGCAACGTCTAGAGACCTGCATCGGCCGATGTCTGTAGTCAGTAGGCGGTCATTAAGGAGTTACTGCTGCCCAGATGAAATGAAAAGGAAAAATATGCTCACCTTCCTCTTCACCTCTGTTCCAGTGTTGACTCTACAGAGTCCCTCCCTGGTCTTCAGATTATTTATGCCTGCAGGATTCACTAGAAACCCAGGATAACTTATAAACTTTCGCCCTCTTCCTGTTGCTTAGGTAATCATATTTTCTGTAAGCTTTTACAAAAACATTAACCCTTGATGTACCCTGATTTATACTGTCAGCATGGCATTGCGTTTTCTACTCATATACCAATCACACCCAGTGTTTTTACAGTTAATGTACAGTAAGGCAGAATACAATCTAAACATTAAAACTCTCAAACCATCTGAACACATATTGTACTGAGATACCACGGCTCCATTAAAGGGGTGTTCTAAAATGCTCACAAGCCATTAAGTGAAAGAAAATAGAAAAAAAAACTCTCACATTTTAAATTGTTTTGGTGCCACCACTGGTCCAGGTGACCCAGGCCAATGATCCCCCTTTATTCTTCACGTGACCCTGCAGCTGTTTACAGGCTGCAGCGGTCTCTTCCTATACATACGACACTTGACTGCTAAGGCTAGTGACTGGCAGCAGCATCGCATGACCACTACTTTTAACGTCATCAGTGGGACCCCTGGGACCTGCAGCGGTGCTGAAACAATATGGTGTGTTTTTATTTCTATTTTCAATCATCTCTTAATGACTGACAAGCTTTTTAAAAAAATTATGAAACATCCTTTTAAAGACTTATTACAAAGGTAAATTTAAATATCCTTGCTGTTTTTTTGACAGTTCGCCCCCAACAAAAAAACAATAAAAATGTCATAACATGTAATAAAAAAATTTAATTTAGTGGCACAATAATTTAGAGGGTGCTCATAATATTTTAACGGGGGTTATTCCACACTTCATCAGTTTAAATGTCCTGCTTTTTATGACGTCAAAAAATGTTGCTTTCTTACAAAAACAACAGGAAGTTTTTTTGGGGAATAACATGAGTTTTTTATAGACCTTTTGTCCCTTTCCAATCAAAGAGTTTCTTTTTCTTTTTTTTAAATTAAATTCCAATTTTTTTGAAAAAAAAATATATATCAAACACATGATGAAACACTAGAGCAAATCCCATCCGTAGCATCCTATAGCCATAACATTAATATACAATAAAAGTGAAGACCTTTCTACACATACCGGTTTTTGGTCGGGTTTTTATTTAGAATCGCAAAAAATCCAACGTAACCAGTGCCATAGACCTCAATATAAAAATCCGAGCTTTAGTCACACATTTGGATTTCTATTGTCGGTTTTAAAAACCCACCAGTTTTGGGAACTGTTTCAAAACCCCCCGCCGTATTATGGTGGATTCTAGTACAGGCAATATTTTAGGATGTCGAAAACCTACCTCAAAAACCAAACAAAAACCATGGTTTTCCAACGGGATTTTACCTTTTTCCCTTTGACAAGCCAACAGTGCTCCCACAAAGGACTTGGGATACAATAGTTTTTTAACATACAATGATCCTTTCCCGGGTTTAAACCCAAAAGGGGTTGCAAAAGGGGGCAAAAAAATGGCCCCATTTTGGAAGCAGCATGCTCTATGATTTTCCCGACAAAAGTGGGCTTTTGTTTTTTTCGAGTGAACCAACAAAGAGGTGTGGTTTTATCCAAGGTGGGTTTTTTCTTTAACAAAAGGGTTTTGGGGGCCTTAATGTAACATCTGTGCTAAAATAAAACCCCCGGGGAATACGGGAAAAATTCTGCTGAAGAAAACACCTGCCCTGGCTTTGTTCCCGCACCCCCTTACCCCTCACTCATCTTTTTCCCCTGCCCCCCCCTGACATCCAGTCTCCTCCCGGGTTTCCTTTCCCTTTCTTTTACCCGAGTTTTTTGCAACGGGTCTCCATATTTTTAAAAAGGGCCAACTGTCCACCCAAAAACTTTTCCTATCCCCAATAACTTTTCACTTAAATTTTTTATCAATTCTACCCCCACTTCTTCCTTGCCAGTTTTTGGGTGCCCTTTTTTACTGAGTTTTTGTGCAAAATTCCGCCCCATTTGTGATTCCTTTTTTGACCCTTAGCTCAGTTTTCCTGATTTCTTCCCCTCCTGCCCCGGGCCCGGGACTCTGGTTTTTACAACGGGACTTGCTAGAATGTCGCCTGCCCAAAATTTCCCCTGCCTCAACCTTGACCAAAACTCTGCCTGTCCCCCAAAACCTCTTTGGGGCACCACGGCGGGTCACCAAAAGGTGACCATATCGGGGAAAGGGGACCTGGGATTTCCTCACACCCAATCCTCCTTGCCTTGCGGGGGGCTCTGTTGAAAACCGGGGCTCCTTTACTCTCCCCTGGTGGGTCATTGCCGACCCCTCGCAGTATTTTTTTTTTTTTTAAATTTTCCCCCAAAAGACCTTAATGTTACATAGCACTGTTTTCAGCATGAATTTAGCAATTGTTAAGTACATGAATTGTGTAAAAGGATTTGGTTTTTTTTAAACTAAAAGCAAATTTTTTTTTAAAATTTACTTTGTAGTCAAGGGCATCTGGTTTTCTCCACCCCCCTTTTATATCTTGTTAAACCCATAAAGGTCAATTTTCCCCCTGGCTTTAAGCGTCAAGGTTTTTCACCTTTCAGAAATGCCCAAACCCCCTACCCCCGTCTTTTGTAATGTATAAACCCGGGTTTTTTAGTTATTCAACATAAAAGGGTTTTGGGGCCTAGTATAACAGAAAGCCAAAGGCTTCTTCTAGGGAGAATTTGGGCCCTTTTCACCCCTTGGGAAATTTTTTTTGTGTTTGCTGCAGTTTTGTTTAATCCAACAGGGATTTGGGTCTATTAAGGGGCCCTTTTTAGGACGAGGGAAAAAACCACGTCTAAAAATTTCCCGACAGGAGCAAGAAGTTGTCAGCACTGCCTGGGCTCTTTCCCTCACTGCCAGTTTATTCTGCGGTGCCCCTCCTTGGACTCCGCGAGTATATCGTTTGGAGAAAGTAAGCATTTTGCCAAATCTTACGCACGGGTTTTGTGTTTTGTGCGAAATTTTCCCCTCCCTGTGTTTTACCTTAAAAAACCCCAGTACTATGGGTATGTCTCTTTGGGGATCAGTTGACGTAAAAAGTGTTATAAGTATAATATAATTATAACGTATTATTAGTTATTTTATTAAAAAAGCCCCATTAACTCAGGGCCTGTACTTGGAAAGGGGTTTACTACGTAAGACCAAATACAGTAAAAAAAATAAAAATAAAAAACTATCGTAGTACAGGGGGAGTGAGGACCCCTGTCGAAAGGACTTCGTTTAACAAATAAGGAGGACTGAGATGGAAGGTGGGCAGGCGGTTTGTATGGTGCTGCAATGGCGCGGGATTAATAGGGGTTGTTGACTTTCAAAGGGGATGGTTTTTGGGTTTTAAATTTGAAAGTTGAAAGGTGGGAGAGTGTGATGTGTTTAGTTTCAGAGTTTTGGGGTTTGACGGAAAAATTTGGGAGAGGGTTTGTGTGGGGAGCTACAAGAGAAGAGAAAGGAAGGGGGCCATTGGGACAGGTGGGTATGGTATCTGGAAATGAAGGTAAAGATTTTAAGGGGGATGGGGTTATGGGTTTCTTGTATTTTTATTTTTTTAAAATTTGAATTAATTCTGAAAAAAGGGTAGCCATAAAAGGGTTGGCAGAAAAAAGGTAGAGTAAAAGGGAACAAGGAAAGAGGTGAATTAACCGGTCAACAGAGCTGAGGGTGTAGTTAATATAAACTTGACAGGTAATGCACTATGATATAACGGCACAGAAAGTTGTCTCCTATTATTTAATGCTTTTCAATGGCTATTTTTGTGATCTAAGAACAGATAACACGAAATGATAAATTTACCATCAAGTTAAACTTTTTTACATTTGTAAACGTCTAGCAAATGTAAGCATGGAATGATAAACACGGGCTGGTGTAGTATAAGTTGATAAAAAAAAAAACAGAAAGAATGTTTGGGAGGATGGAAATGTATTAAAAAGTGTTCCACAACTATTTTAGCAGAAAAAAAATCGCTAGTTTTAGCACATTTTACGCAGAAATGTGCAACTTCTCCCAAGAGGTTGGGCTTTCATAACCAGACACAGTCCCTTTCATTTATGCCAGAAGTTTTTTTCATTTTTTCATTCACATAGCTGTATGAGGGCTTATTTTTTTATGGTACTATTTAATGCACTAAATACAGATGGAGCAAAGTTTATCTTGACAGATAATCCACCATGATATCACAACATAGAATGTTATATCCACTTTTGCAATGTTTTTCAATGGCTTTTGCTTGGAGATAAGAGCGGATAACACAGGAAGCCTTGATATCACGGTCAACTTGAACTCTGCTACATCTTGTTTGGGGGAAATTCAAAAAATTAAGAGTTGTCTTGAGTTGATAAATAATTTGTATATAAGCAAATTGAAATAGGCTGGTCTGACTAGGGGGGGAAGAGTTAATAGCATGATTTTTCCTTTTTATCCATCATTGGTTAGGCCAGTATGTAATAAGTAACCATAGGTGATCTATAGAACTTAAAAAATGTCTTAAATTTGTAGGGTGCCCCCCGATCCCACCCCGGGGTGGGGCGATCCCCGCCCCGCTGGTGAGGGCCCCGGAACTGAATGTCGGGGCTGTGGGCGCGATTGTTCTGGCTGCTAGTCCCTTTCTTATTTACCCCCTTTTGCTCCTGCGAAGCTTGTTTTTTTCCCCGGGCGGTGTTTTTCCCCGCCCCTAGCCGCGCTTTTCGCCGCACTGTTAAATTTTAAAGGGGCCATGCCCGGTAATTTCCTGTTGCCGGTTGCTGCCCCTTTTTAGCCTGTCCTTCCTGTCCATTTCCCGTCTTCAGTCCCGTATCCCAATAAGAAAATTTTACCTGTGTTTTTGCCTTTTATGCTTTTTACCGTACCTTTTCCCTTTTCCTGTTCCCCTTCCCCCCCCCCTTTAAAAAAATAAAAAAAAAAAAAAAAAAAAAAAAAAAAATTATAATTCCGCCCTTGCTGGCTTATACCATGTTGGTGACCCTGGACCCACCACTGTCCCCTATAGACAAAATGCTTATGATCATTTTTCCATTCTTGGGTTTCTTTTCTTTATGACCTTAGGACCGGTCTTCACTGCAGGATTTATAGTCAGTTTAAATGACTGATTTCGATTTTAAACGACTTTTAAACCCTCCCTAGACCTCTAAGAAAATCCAACTGATAATTTAACGGCCCAAAATTTTTGAGGTTTAATTTCAAACCCCTGTTGGCAAAAAACTTGAAACATGCACATTTATCTGTCGGATTTCCAGCGAAAAATGTACTGTTCAATGTTAATGGGCCATTTGAATCTGAAATCCGACTGAAAAATCCTTCCAAAAAGTGACAAAGAACTAAAACGGATTGCAAAATACCGTCGGATTCTGTTATAGAATCCGACAGGTATTTTACAATTGCTGTGTGAATGTACCCTTAGTATTGCACAGAAGTGTATTAATTATGGCCCCATTCACATCCAGTTTTTACTCGTATTGTGGTATGTTAAAATTTATCCTGATGGATTCTGCAACAGGGTTACTGGGTTATGGGGTTCATAGGGGAACGGGCTGAGCAAAAACCAATATGTTTGGTATATAGGATTACTTTTGCCCTATAGAACTTTATGCCCCTGTTACATCCCGCTGTATTTATTTGTGAGGATAACACAAAATGGAGAAAAGTTCTCATTTTGCTGTTTAAAGGGAAAGGGTCACAACAAGCATACATGGGGATAAAGCAGTTAATGTGTTGAGCTGCTCGAGGCCGGGTAGGTGATAACTCTGATGCCTTTTAGATGCCTCAGCATGCATGGCCATAGTATCTAAGTGAAGGAGGAATGGTGCTATGCACCATAAGGGCTCGTTCACATGGCTTATTCTGGGGGCTGATTAGCCGTATTTCCGCCGTTTTGTGCGAAACAGTCCCCGGCATCGGGAACCACAGTTCTCGTAAGAACTATGGATTCCGTTTCCCCTCCCCACTCGGGGAATACGCCAGCGGGGGGGAAAGGACATGAATTATTACGGGTGTACGCGCCGTGAAAAATGAAGTCTATGGGCCGGGGAGCTGCCCGGGCCCCGCGCAAAAACGCCCGGGGTAATTGCGGGCGAAATTGTCCCCGCAATTACCCGGGAAAAGCCGGTGAACTAGCCCTTAAAATCCCTCATGGGTCCATACCAAGACAATACACTTTGGGACAAAGTGGGTTGCCATGAGCCGGCCTAATGAAAACTCTGTGGTGGCTATGTTACTACTTCTATTATACCATAGGCAGGATGTTATAGGAAAACCATATAGATACACTCTCCTGCAATGTATTCATACTTCAAAACAGTGTAAAAGTGTTTATGCCCCCTTGTGGGACTACAAATACCAGTAAAAAAAATAATTAAAAGCAAATAAAAAAATATGAAAAGTTCAAGACACCACATTTGCCACTTTACATTTAATAATAAAACTAAAAAGTTAAACATAATTGGTATTGCAGCATCCATAAAAGTCTAACCTATTAAAATATAACATCTGTTATCCTGTACAGTGAAAATAAAAGTGTGTTTTTTATGTTTCATTTGGTTTTCCAATACATTATTTAGTACAGTCAATGTTACCATTGGAAAGTACATATTGCAAAAGAACAATCCCTCAAATGTCTATGTAGATGGAAAAATAAAGAAGTTATGGCTCTTGGAAGGTGAGGAGGAAAAATGTAAACCAATAATCCAAAAATAGCTTTGTCCTTTAAGTCTAAGCACCATGTAATTTCCATTATACAGATTTTGAAATGTTCTCTTCAATATATTTATTCTAAGTGACTAATGAAAACTCTCTTACAGTATTTAGAACTTCGATTTAACAGAAGCGTACGTATACTTGGAACAATCATTTTCATAATTGAGATGGTGAGTTGTGCTACATACTTCTATAGTACTTAAGCAAGTTCAAGGATTTTTTTCTTAATGTAAAACTTAATGCATTTTAGTTATTGTGAGTATAAAATGAATTAATTGAATGTGATGCAACATAGATGTCATGTGAATGCCATAGTACCAAAAATCAGAGACATTGAAGCGTACACTTTAATACAACAAATGTTCGATATGTAACATATGTATAATGCCATAGTACCAAAAATCAGAGACATTGAAGTGTATACTTTAATACAACAAATGTTCAATATGTATCATATGTATAATGCCATAGTACCAAAAATCAGAGACATTGAAGTGTACACTTTAATACAACAAATGTTCAATATGTAACATAATTATTTGTTAAAAATTGACAAATTAGGTTTTCTGACATTACAGTGTGAGTATTTCAAGAAAACTGTTGGCACATCTTGTAAAAAACTGGCAAAAGATGGCTCTGTACAGGTGTGGGTTACATAAGTACTGAGTGTTCTTTGGTTACAGAGAGACTATCAGAAGTAAAACTGACCATACATATTAAATAATTGTCGGCTTAGTGTAAATTCAAACAGAGGTTGTTTAGATATTCTGGCACTAAGTCAATGTTGTAAATACAGACCAAGGCCAGGTGTCCCAAGGCTTGTCTAGCTACTTTAAGGCTCCAAACACAGTATAGGACAAAGACCGGCGAAAATCCAACTGTTTTTGTGTGCTGTGTAGACTTAGCCTTAGGGGATGTTCACACAGAGAATTTTCCAACAGCAAAAATCCACCTCATGTGTGTGGCAGAAATCCATTTGGATCTCTACAGTAAATGTTATCTATTTTGCAGAATTTCTGCGTATCAGTACTCAGAATGACTCCAGAGCTCCCCGTCCCTCCGCTCCTCTTCACTGTCTCCTTCTTGTCCTGACATGCAGGAAAGCCTTGCGCTTCATTGTAGGTAATTGGAGTATAATCCTCTCCTCTGCGTTAGGACAAGGGTCTGGAAGTGAAGCAAGTCAACAGGGAATTCCAGAGGATTTTTTTTTTAGTGGAAAACCCCTATAGGAGAACACTGCCAAATCCTAGAAATTATAATTAGTACGTCTAAGGAGTTGTCCGTGTGGTTTTCTAAAAAAAAATATTTATGCTGATGCTGTAACAAGATGAAAATACCCATCCTCATCTCTGCTTAAAAGGAACCTGTCAGATGGTTCATGCTGTCCTATCTGAGAGCAGGATGTGATAGAGGGAGAGAAGCTGAGCTCTGTGATATATAGGGTTATATGATAGAGGAGAGGAGCTGAGCTCTGTGATATATAGGGTTATATGATAGGAGCTCAGCTTCTCCCCTCTACCATATAACCCTATATATCACAGAGTTCAGCTTCTCTCCTATCATATAACCCTGTATATCACAGAGCTCAGCTTCTCTCCCTCTATCATATAACCCTATATATCACATAGCACAGCTTCTGTCCTCTATCAAATAACCCTACACATCACAGAGCTCAGCTTCTCTCCTCTATCATATAACCCTATATATCACAGAGCTCAGCTTCTCTCCTCTATCATATAATCCTATATATCACAGAGCTCAGCTTCTCTCCCACTATCATATAACCCTGTATATCACAGCTCAGATCTTCCTTCCTCTATCATATAACCCTACATATCACAGAGCTCAGCTTCTCTCCCTCTATCATATAACCCTATATATCACAGAGCTCAGCTTCTCTCCTCTATCATATAACCCTACATATCACAGAGCTCAGCATCTCTCCCTCTATCATATAACCCTATATATCACAGAGCTCAGCTTCTCTCCTCTATCATATAACCCTATATATCACAGAGCTCAGCTTCTCTCCTCTATCATATAACCCTATATATCACAAAGCTCAACTTCTCTCCCTCTATAGTATAACCCTATATATCACAGAGCTCAGCTTCTCTCCTTTATCAATATAAACCTATATATCACAGAGTTCTGCTTCTCTCCTCTGCCATATAACCCTATATATCACAGAGCTCAGCTTCTCTCCCTCTATCATATAACCCTATATATCACAGAACTCAGCTTCTCTCCCTCCATTGTATAACCCTATATATCACAGAGCTCAGCTTCTATACCTCTGTCATATAACTATAATATCACAGAGCTCAGTTTTTCTCCCTGTTTCATAAAACCCTATATATCACAAAGCTCAGCTTCTCTCCTCTATCATATAACCCTATATATCACAGAGCTCAGCTTCGCTCCTCTATCATATTAACCTATATATCACAGAACTCAGTTTTATTTCTCTATCATATAATCATAGGTGTAACTTTAGGGGGATACAGAGGGGACTGTTCCCCCCCACTTTTTTCTGGGTGGGGTATGGTCCCTCCCACTTTTTAGCCACGTCAATAAAAAATAATTCATATGAAAGCAGGAGAATACGGTAAGTGGGGAGAGCAGAGCACAGAGGAGAAAGAAGTGAACCCTTTGTCTCCTATATTTCTGTGCATCTTGGGGGGACAGAGTAGGATACAGCCTCAAGTGTCAGAGCAGAGTGAGAGCAGCACTGATTGGTGCAGCAGGAGTCAGCAGGGGCTGCTTCACCAATCAGAACGCTGCTCACAGTCCACCACACTCTGTAGTTTGGGCTGTATCTTTCCCTTCCAGTATATACTACTTCCTCTATGCTCAGCCTTCATCAGAGAAGAAGAGAAGCTCCTGTCTTTGCCAACTGCACCAGATTACAGGAGAGTGGTAAGGAGGGTACAAGGGTGCCAGGCGTTGTGTGTGCATGTGATTAGGGTATGTACTGTATATGTGAGATGTATATATACTGTACAGCTGTATGTAAAGGCATGTCACTTCTTCCCTGCTCTTACACGCCGGGGAAAATTAAAGTGAATTAAAGTGAATGGGGCCGGCCCTGCAGCATTTTAGAAGTACGAACTGGCCAGCACTTACTTCTCAAACACCTGGCATATAGCAGAGTGTACAGTACGCCTCACTATACGCCTTGTGTACATACCTTAACGGTACATTCATGCAGAAGATATGAATGCTGATTCCGAGGCGGATTCAGTGATGGATCTGCCTCAGGACTGGAGCCAATCCAATAGGAAACTGATTTACATTATACCCTAGGTAAAATTAGTGTCGTTGTTTAGATTACACTGTTTTTACTGGAGCATTTTCGCCGCGTTCTGTCAGCACCTACAAAGAATTCTTTGGGACGTTTTACGTACTAACAGCACTAAAGGATAGGAAGCAGAAATCTCCTCAGGCATTCTGGGTCGTTGGCTCATCAGAATTCTGTGGTTGCAGGCGCCATATTTCCAACAAACAAATGACACTGTCAGTGCCGAAAAACTATCATGTGAACCCACCCTAAGTGTGTAGTGTGTCTGTGTTCAAGATATGTATATATACACACACAATTTCCAGTGTATCCTGTCTAATGTAGTCTCTGGGGTACAGTGTGTAATGTAATAATCTCTTGGGTATAGTGTAATATAATCTCTGTTGTACAGTGTATAATGTAATCTCTGTGTTACAGTGTGTAATGTAATAATCTCTGGAGTATGGTGTAATATAATATCTGTTGTACATTATGTAATGTAATCTCTAGGGTATGGTGAATAATGCAGTAAAATCTGGGATACGGTGTGTAAACTAATCTCTGGGATACAGTGTGTAATGTAGTAATCTCTAGGGGAAAAATGTGTAATGTAATCTCTGGAGTACAGTGAGTAATGTAATCTCTGGAGTACAGTGAGTAATGTAGTCTCTAGGGTATGGTGTAATGTAATCTCTGGGGTACAATGTGTAAAGTAATCTCTGGGGTATGTTGTAATATAATATCTGTTGTACAGTGTGCAATGTAATCTCTAGGGTACGGTGAATAATGCAGTAATATCTGGGGTACAGCGTGTAAACTAATCTCTGGGGTACAGTGGGTAATGTAGTAATCTCTAGGGTACAGTGAGTAATATAATATCTGGTGAATGGTGTGTAATGTAGTAATCTCTGGGGTACAGTGTAATGTAATCTCTGAGGTACAGGGAATAATGTAATCTCTGGAGTACGATGTGTAATATAGTCTCTAATGTATGCTGTAATGTAATCTCTGAGGTACAGTGAGTAATCTCTGTGGTACTGTGAGTAATGTAATCTAATCTCTGGGGTACAGTGTGTAATGTATTCTCTGGGATACAGTGAGTAATGTAATCTCTGGGGTAAAGTGTGTAATGTAGTCTCTAGGGTACAGTGAGTAATGTAATCTCTGGGGTACAGTGAGTAATGTAATCTCTGGAGTACGATGTGTAATGTAGTCTCTAGGGCACAGGTGTCAAACTGCGGCCCTCCACCTGTTGGGAAACTACAACTCCCATCATGCATTTGTATAATCTATAACAGTGGGCATGATGGGAGTTGTAGTTTCCCAACAGCTGGAGGGCCGCAGTTTGACACCTCTGCTCTAGGGTATGGTGTAATGTAATCTCTGGGGTACAGTGAGTAATGTAATCTCTGGAGTACGATGTGTAATGTAGTAATCTCTGGGGTACAGTGTAATGTAATCTCTGAGGTACAGTGAGTAATGTCATCTCTGGAGTACGATGTGTAATGTAGTCTCTAGGGTATGCTGTAATGTAATCTCGGGTACAATGAGTTATCTCTGTGGCACTGTGAGTAATGTAATCTAATCTCTGGGGTACAGTGTGTAATGTATTCTCTGGGATACAGTGAGTATTCTAATCTCTGGGATACAGTGTGTAATGTATTCTCTGGGCTACAGTAAGTAATGTAATCTCTGGGGTACAGTGAGTAATGTAATCTCTGGGGTACAATGTGTAATGTATTCTCTGGGATACAGTGAGTAATCTAATCTCTGGGATACAGTGTGTAATGTATTATCTGGGATACAGTGAGTAATGTAATCTCTGGGGTACAGTGAGTAATGTAATCTCTGGGGTACAATGTGTAATGTAATCTCTGGGGTACAGTGAGCAATGTAATTAATTTCTAGGGTTCAGTGTATAATAAATATTTGGAGTACAGTGAATTAAACTATTTCTTGAGTACAAAGTACAATTCATTTCTAAGGTGCAGTTAGTAATGTAATTTATGTGGCTACCATGTGTAATATAATTAATTTCTGGGGTGCAGTGTGATGTAATTTCTGGTGTATGGTATGAAATAAAATACATTTTGGGGTACAGTATGTGACATAAGTGATTCCTAGGGGTACAGTAAAATTGGGTTCTTTTATTTTCCTCATTCAGTTGTGTGTATAACAAATTTAATGGAGTAGGGATGGGGGATGGGAGGGGTTAAGCGAAATTTGCTGCATTGCACAACATTTTTATTTCTAGAGGGGAAAATATTATAGGAGCGCTGGTTCGGTTTCATTGCCAGGGCTGCTTTTTAGTCTCAGTCCGGCTCTAAACTTCAGTAATTAGAGAGCCACTCACAACCTTACGGATTACACCAAAAGTGTCTGCCATAAGGACTCCGCCCAGACCTACTGGGGGAGCTCAGAGCACTCCCTCAGACCCCCTAGCTGGGTTACAGGGGACCACTTCACTCCAGGGAGAGGAGGGGAGAGAAGGTAAGGGAGGGGAATTGAAAGAGAAGACGAGTGAAGGAGGGAGGGATAGGAAGATAGAGGGTGAGAGGGAAAATTGGTCCCCCCCACTTTTTGAACCAAAGTTACACCCTTGCATATAATCCTATATATCACAGAGCTCAGCTCCTCTATCATATAATCCTATATATCACAGGGCTCAGCTTCTCCCTCTATCAAATTCTGCTCTCAGATAGGGTAGCATAAACCACCTTATAGATTCCCTTGTGCACTCCTGTAACAACGCCTGATATCGTTTGGAGCTTCCAGATTTTTAAGTTAGGTAATGGCACAAAATTGCTGCAACGATGTGACCACCAGGAACACAAAGTGAACAGAAGACCAGGAGAGACCGCAGCATCAGTGCTGGAACAGGGATGAGTACAAAAGTGATTATCAGATTTTTTTTTTATTTTGTAAAAGCAGCAGAAACATTCATTTATTAAAAAAGAAAAAAACAGTTGACCCCTTTAATGGGATCATGACTCTGTAAAAGCAAGATTCTGTCTGCCTTGATTTTTCTTTATTGCACTCCCAATCAGTACCTACAGGGAAATGACATGTAGTAGACAAATTCTTATATTAGGGCCTTGTATGAATGGAAAGCACGGCTGGCCTGGTCTTTTACGGAAATACTCTTCACTGCAAAAATACTAATGTTGAACTTTGATAGATATATATTTACACACTGTTCATAAAAGAGTGTGCTCTGGCTCCTGCTATGGAGAGCTGAATTTATCTACTCTTTTGTTACACTCCTTATGTGTGAATAAAATCACTTCCTTCACATATTACTTAAAGGGGTTGTCTCGCTACAAAGAATAGCTTTCAAAATATAAGGAACACAAAATAAAGACATTTTCCAAATATATTGCTTTGTTCATTTGTTTTTGTTAAGGAGATACAAGTGAATTAATCACCTCCCTGGCTATTTCAGGGAGGTAACCGACCTGTAAACATCTCTCCCCCCTGCTGTTTGTTCTATGTGATAGCAGTGAGTGATGTCATCACACAGGTCGCAGCAGCTCTGTGCTGCTGGGGAGTAAAAAGCTTGACTTATCTAAAGTAAACAGCACTAATTAGGGCTTTTGTTTGAGGGAGCAGATAAAAACTCCTGCTAGCAGTTCTGGAGAGCTTCTGAGCTAACTTAAACTAATTAGCAGAATGAAAACACAGAGTTGAATACACCATGGAGCTGTATGCAAATTACAGTCAGTCTGACCAGGAAGTGACAGAGTATTTCAATTCATGAAATCCTATGAAACTCTGTAGGGAGACAACCCCTTTAAGGTTTGCTGTGGATTCTCTATTGTTCATAAAAGAGCAGAAAGATAACAGGCATTTAACATATATTATTAAAATGAGTGTCTATCCCAAATTCTACTGATGAAATGCATGCAGTAACTTCCTAAGGCAGAGAGAATTTTATTAACTTCTGTGTTAGCGAATTTGGGCTTGCTATCATAAAAATGCTCTCAATTTAGGCCTTGTTTGCAGAGCTTTTTTTTAGAATCTACAATGCAGAGGTGCAAATGGATCTTTTTTTACAACGGACACCGACATATGCATCCAAGAACCTCCAATGCTGATGTGAACCAGGCCGTATATTAAGAATTTAATACAAAATCTTGAACTGACAAATGCTAGATTTAATTTAAAGTAGAGATTTACTTTAAAGTGTTATACCCATCACGGAAGATGCTGCTCGAAGGGCCAATTACTGTAAAGTAAGCCATTTTCAAAATGCATGTTATTAAACATACGTATGCCATATATAATACAGGCCTTTTTTACACCTTCATATTGCTCGCTTGTCTCCATGGCTCTTGACCACCTCTGTGTGCTTTCAGTTGTTGCCACTAATGCAGCTTTATCAAACACTGTCGGAGAATAATTTCTGTAGCCTGGCCGGGAGAGGGAGGGAGAGTACACATGAGCAAAAATGCATGTCCTCACCATTCTGGCCACAGGCATCGTCACAGTAACGCTGCATTACTGGCCACCACTGAAAGCACACAGTGGTGGTCAGTAACAAAACAGACAAGAGTGCAAGTTGAAGGTGCAAAGAGGACCTTATTAATAATAATAATCTTTATTTATATAGCGCTAACATATTCCGCAGCACTTTACAATTTAGGGGGTATAAGTCCAGACAAACCAGACATTACACAGTAAAAAGCTACATACAGATCAGACACAAGGTGTGAGGGCCCTGCTCGCAAGAGCTTACAATCTACAAGGATGTATGGGTGAGACGAATGGTGAGAAGTGCTCAGTTTACATATTGGTCCAGCCATGTTACATAAATACAGGGGAGTTTACATAAAAAGTAGATGAGCCTGTCACCCAGGCCGTACATCTATATACAGGTAAGTGTCTTTGAGTGCCTAAGTGCAGGGAGTGAGTGAAAGCAGAAGGTTAGCAATTAGGGATCGTGGTAGGCCTGCCTAAGAAGATGTATTCTCAGGGCACACTTAAAACTGTGAGAGTTATGAGTGTGCCTGATCGCCCGCGGTAGCATGTTCCAGAGAACTGGTGCAGCACATGTGAAATCTTTGAGACGGGCATGTGAGGTTCGGATGATTGAGGAATGTAATCTGATATCATCAGCAGAGCGGTGACACTGGATTGGGTGGTAGACAGAGATGAGGGAGGAGACATAAAGGGGTGCAGCACTGTGGAGAACTTTATGGGTGAGAGTGATTAGTTTATGTTGTATTCTGTACTGAATGGGCAACCAGTGCAGTGACTTACACAGGGTAGAGGCATCAGTATAGCGGCTGGAAAGAAGGACAAGCCTGGCTGCTGCATTTAGGACAGATTGGAGAGGGGAGAGTTTACATAGAGGGAGACCAAAAAGCAGGGAGTTACAGTAGTCAAGACGGGAAAGAATAAGAGCAGTAATGAGAGTTTGAGTTGTTTCCACAGTGAGTAAAGAACAGATTCTGGAGTGTTCTTGAGGTGCAGGTGACAGGAGCGCGCAAGGACCTAGCACCGATCACTCTGGAACCACAACATCAAGAGGGAGAGAAGAAGAAGTAGAAGCTGCAAATGAGACACTAAAGGAGCGGTCAGAGAGGTAGGCTGAGGAGAAGTTGGTGATCAACAGTGTCAAATGCTGCAGAGAGATCCAGAAGAAGCAACAATGAGTAGTTGCCCTGAGATTTAGCAGAGAGGAGGTCATTGGAGACTTTAGCATGAGCAGTTTCTGTGCAGTGTAAAGTGCGGAAACCTGATTGTAGAGGATCGAGAAGAGAGTTAGCAGAGAGATAGCAGATTAGGCAAGAGTAGACCAAGCGTTCTAGGAGTTTAGAGATGAAGAGAAGGTTAGAGACTAGTCAGTAATTATCAGCGCAGGAGGGGTCCAGAGAGGGCTTTTTAAGAAAGGGGGTTATAGCAGTATGTTTAAAGGAAGATGGAAAGATTCCAGTGGAGAGAGAGGTTGAAGATTGCAGTAAGGTGAGAGATGACAGCTGGGGAAATTGACTGGACACAAGGTGAGAGGGAATGGGGTCAGTAGAGCGGGTAGTGAGGCGAGCAGATAAGAGAAGCCTGGTCACTTCTTCTGTTGTCGGGTCAAGAGCTGAGAGCAGACTAGAGGACGTGCTGGGAGGGACAGGATGGGTATTACTTGGTGATTGAGATGCAATGTTTTGCGATTTTGTCTTAGGTAAAGAATACATATTTTTTAATAACATGCATTTTGAGAATTGCATACTTTACAGTTATAAGTCCTTTCAGAGGCACTTGCTGCGATGGGAATACCTCTTAAAGCTCATAACAGAACCTGTAAAGTGAATGTCTATTGATCACGTGATAGGCTGTGGACAGCTTCAGCTGCTGCGTCAACAGTCCAACCATTTTTATTTTAGCTACCATTCATAATCACATGGAAATATAATGTGAGGTAACAACTGTTTTTCATTTTAGATATTATACACCGGCATTGTGATATATGCTCCTGCCTTAGCGTTGAATCAAGGTTAGTATAACATGCCAAAATCTTCATAAATAACCTCTACAAGGGATACAACTATAGAGTAATTGCTTGAAACACACTTGGCTTCAGTTATAAAAACTGTCTAACAGTAAAACTGTCTTTGAGGCCCATAACATCCAATCAGAGCTCAGCTTTCATTTCTGGAAAAATTAAAGCTGAGCTCTGATTGGTTGCTGTGGGCCACATAGACAGTTTGGCTTAATGATGGCCACAGTTTTCTCTGTCCCATCTGAGTGTGTTAGCTAGCGCTGACACCAGCCTTAAAGGAAACCTGTCAGATGGTTTATGCTGAAAGCAGGATGTCATCGAGGGAGAGAAGCTGAGCTCTGTGATATATAGGATTATATGATAGAGGAGAGAAGCTGAGCTCTGTGATATATAGGGTTATATGATAGAGGGGGAGAAGCTGAGCACTGTGATATATAGGGTTATATGATAGAGGAGAGAAGCTGAGCTCTGTAATATATAGGGTTATATGATAGAGGAGAGAAGCTGAGCTCTGTGATATATAGGGTTATATGATAGAGGAGAGAAGCTGAGCTCTGTGATATATAGGATTATATGATAGAGGAGAGAAGCTGAGCTCTGTGATATATAGAGTTATATGATAGAGGAGAGGACCTGAGTTCTGTGATATATAGGATTATATGATAGAAGAGAGAAGCTGAGCTCTGTGATATATAGAGTTTATAAATAGAGGGGAGAAGCTGAGCTCTGTGATATATGGGTTATATGGTAGAGGAAGAAGCTGAGCTCTGTGATAATAGGATTATATGATAGAGGGGAGAAGCTTTAGCTCTGTGATATATAGGGTTATATGATAGAGGGAGAGAAGCTGAGCTCTGGGATTATAGGGTTATATGACACAGAGAAAAACTGAGCTCTGTGATAAAATAGGGTATATGATAGAGGAAGAAGCTGAGCTCTGTGATATATAGGGTTATATGATAGAGGAGAGAAGCTGAGCTCTGTGATATATAGGGTTATATGATAAGGGAGAGAAGCTGAGCTCTGTCATATATAGGATTATATGATAGAGACTGAGCTCTGTGATATATAGGGTTATATTATAGAGGAAAAAGCTGAGCTCTGTGATTATATAGGGTTATATGATAGAGGAGAGGAGCTGAGCTGTGTGATATATAGGGTTATATGATAGAGGGAGAGAAGCTGAGCTCTGTGATATATAGAGTTATATGATAGAGGAGAGAAGCTGAGCTCTGTGATATATAGATTATATGATGGAGGAGAGAAGCTGAGCTCTGTGATATATAGATTATATGATGGAGGAGAGAAGCTGAGCTCTGTGATATATAGGGTTCTTTTCTCAGCATAAGCCATCTGGCAGGTTTGCTGTAAGGCGATATCAATGGATAAACAACTATGAACGTACTTGTGGTCAGAACCCAAACGAGAAAGTCAATATTTTATTTCAAGGTAATGTAAAAAAGGAACATGGTGGTCATGGTGGGTACTGATACCCTTAGTTATTTTCTAAAAACATAATGGTTAAAAGCAATATGACCAACCAATGAGAGACAAGTGAGCAGTAACCACGCAGATGAAATCAATGGCAATTGACAAATTAACTCCTTCAACAACACAAATAGAGCCGGAAAAAAAAAAAACCAGCACAGTACATAAATGTCAATAGATATGCAATAAATCATTCCTTAAATTCATGTCTTTAGGAAATATTATACAAAGTCTCAAGATCCAACACGCCTCCCTATAAAAGAAACAAAAACAAAAGAAAAACAACAAACCCAGCACAATACATCACTCTCCCTAGATATACACTCAATCTTTCCTTGAATTCATGCCTGTAGGAAATCTTGTACAAAGTCTCCAAATCAATAACTCCCTACGTAAAAGTAGGTGCTGACCACAACTACGTTCTTGGATACATGCCCATGACCTTCGGCATTGGCCGTGCACCCTTACCCTGATGGTTCCTGCGTGCTGACCGAAAACAACTTTCTTTCCTGTGATAAATAACTATACTTTCTATTCTAATTTATATAATAGTATACACAGGTGATCAACTTGTTTTTGCTTGTTTTTTCAGTTTCAGGTTTTAATCTTTGGGGAGCAATGATTGCAACTGGATTAGTGTGTACTTTTTACTGCACACTGGTATGGCTTTATTATATATTATAATTGTCACCATTATTGAGCACTATTGTGGTAAATGCAACATTATTATAATATATGCTGTCTACAATGTTTAATTGTATTTTTCACAAAATACTGGCATACATAGTGCATGACACTGACTTTTCTATGAGGTTGCTAACATTTTACACACAAATTTCACATCTGCACAAAAATCCCTTTGTTTTTACATACACATTTGTTGGCAGCAGTTCCTATAGAAAAGCCCATGGAAAAAAGCAACACCTTATCTATAGTATGGTACAAGAATATCAAAAATCAAACTGCTAGCATACCATACTGTCGTATTGTAATTTTTACGATCTCCTGAGGCAGAGTGTGATATTAGCACAATCATGGTAGATACAGGGACCTTTATTAACCCCCCAGCTGCCATGACAACTTAACAACACATGCCTCATACCGCATCACCTGTGGTCAGAGTGCGCTCTGGCAGCGGGTGATTAACCCCTTAGCTACCGCAATATATTACGATCACCGAAGCTAAGGGAAAGACAGAAGGAGTAAGCTCGCTGTTGCTGTGTGAATAAGAAACACTTCCAGGCTGTCTGTGACGTCACCTTGCCCTACAATGCATTGTGGACATTGCTGGGCATGGTGAGTGATAGTTGCCATGCAATCCAGTATACAACGGCAATGCAATGCAGTGTTCTGATCTCTATTGTATCATTGATCTGAATTCCCCTATGGGGAAAAATGAAAAAAAAAGTGAAAAAGTAAAACACAAACACGAAAAATAAAATAAAAACATATACGCTGTCCTTTTCTCCTTTTCCACAAATGCCTGTCACCCCCCAAAAATAAAAAATAAATAAAATATGCATATTTGGTATTGCTGTGCACGTAAAATTTCTTGCTATTTTAAAGCTCAATGTGTCACGAGAAAACATTCTCTGAATCGCATGGATAGGTAAGAGTATCAAAAAGTTATTCTCACATAAAGTAACACATGCCAGATTTAAAAAATGGGGCTCTATCAGGAAGGTCAAAACTGGCTGTGACAGTAAGGGGATAGGACATAGCCAGTTTGACCTCTCTCATCATTTTTATTAAGGTTTTTGTGAGATGTTTTGAACAAAATGCATCAATTGCGATTAATCGGGGTCAATCGTTGGTGATGATGCTGCGGGATGTCAGCTTCAATATATAGCTGGTTTCCTGCAGCGATCGTGCAAACTCTTATAGGACGCAAACTTATGTCCATTTGCATTAACTCCTTCATGACTTGGATGTAAGCTTACATCCAATGTCGTGAAGGGGTTAAAGGACTTGTTAAACACTTCTGAAAAGTCCCCTATGGCACCCCTGTCATGAAAATAAAAAGGCAGGATTAGTGGCCAGGATTGGAGTTCTCAAATGCTGGCCACTAATGGCTAATGTCACCTATAGTAATCAACTGACTGCTGGTCCATACTACCTACAATCTAACTATGCCATGTTTTTCTTTCTAGGGTGGTCTAAAGGCTGTAATCTGGACTGATGCATTCCAAATTATAATTATGTTGGCCGGCTTCATAGCTGTCATTATAAGAGGTGTTGTAGTTCAAGGTGGAATCCAGACTATTATCAATGATTCCTACTATGGTGGGAGGCTTAACTTTTGGGAGTAAGTAATATGGCTTACACATATGGCTTGTCATATATTCTCAAGGTATTCTTGTATTAGGAGAGGCTCACACAGATAAGTTTGATGCAGTTTTGATGTCCAATTGTATCTTTATATGCATCTAGACCCGTCTTGAACTTGTTCAACAAATCAACCATCACAACATTTTATGACAGCAAGTTCCATAGATTTACCACTCTTACAGTAAAGAATCCTCTTTAATAAGGAATAATGCTGAATAATAATGATGCTCTTTCCTCTTGACCTAGAGGATGCCACATTGTCATGGTTACAGGTCTAAGTGTGAAAAAACCTTTGTATTGTCCATTCACCACATACATACATATATAATATATATAATATAAATATATATATATATAAATATATATAATATATATATATATAATATATATATATATATATATATAAAATTGCCCATAAGCTTTTTTTCTCCCAGGCTGGATAGATTTGATAATCTTGGTGCTGAAATCCACCCATTCTCCTAACCAAATTATTCACCCTCCAGTGCATCCACTCCAGCTTAGCTATGCCCTTCTTATATGTTGGCACCCAAAACTGTATACAATATTCCATGTGTGGCATCACTAGTGAGGCAAAAACTATGCTTTTTATGATTCTTTTAAATCAACCCAAATTTTAAAATTCCCTTTCAGCAGCTGCCGGCACTATCGGGTTAAAAGCTGAGTTTTACGCCCCACCAATTTTCCCCAAGTCCATAATTACTTTTATTTTTCCTTGGCCCAAGTAACCTCACACATTAAACATCGTTTGAAATTTTTTCTCCCCAATTTTTAAATTTTTAAGCTTTTTATCTTGCTCTGTAAACCATCTAAAAACATAAAAACAAATTTTAAAGGAGAGGGCTGATCCCTTTGGTACACCACTACTAACTGTAACCAGAGTATGTTGAATTAAAACCCACCCCCGGTTTTTCTTCACGGGGTTTAATTTTTTTACCCCAGGGAAAACATGAAATTTCCCCCCTTTGTGTCCCAGCCTTATTTGGTAAACATAAAAATGAAAAATGAGAAGTCTAGATAGACAACCCCCACACCATAGGGGGGCTTTCACAGGGTGCATTTTTGGGGGTTTTTTGCATCAAAAAAACCGCACTGGGGTAAAAAACACCCTTTACTCAAGTTTTAATTTGGAGCTAAACCTCCTAAATAAAAGTAATTAGATTCAACTGATAGGACTAATTCCTAATAAATCCATGATGGAGCTGTGTTATAAGATTATTTTGACTTAGATACCCCCCCGGGGTTTTGGCTTTTCCCTTAGAAAAACCTTCAAAAAATTTAAAAACTTTAAGAAGTTAAACATACAGGCCAATATTTTTCCAGGCTGCCCTTTAAAAGCCCCCCTTTTTTTTGAAAAATGCTAAAAAATTTAAACCCCATTAAAATATTTGCCATTAAATTAAAAAATTTTATCTTAGGGTATGTGCCCCCCCCGGCGTGTTGAATAACGTTTTTACAATACGTAAAAAAAATATTGCAAAAACGAACTAAAATACTTACCCCCAAATGTGGACTTTTTTGATACTTTTTTCTGGTTTCAAAAATGTACCCAATTGTTTCTATTAGTTTTAAATGTGTAAAACGGATCAAGAATTAATATGGTGGTAAAACCCCTTTAAGCACTGTATTTCTTGATGATATAAAGGGGTTGTCCTGGTAATTTTTTAGAATTCATTGAAGCTAATTTTGTCAAAAACAATATTACTAAATTTTTTTAATGTATATGTAATTTAAATTACGTGGTTAACATCATTGACTGTTTCATGTTCATGGTTGTTAGTGATGACGTTCCGTTCTGAACATCACCCCTTACTCCTATATGCACTGTAGAAGCGCCAGCCTCTTGACTAGCTTGTATATTAGCATGTTACAGAACTGTATATACTTTCTTTTTATCACTTATTGCTACAGTTTTCTCCCATTTTAGGACATTCAGGGCGACATGTATGAAAGGGGCTGTGCCAGATATCTGGGGAAACTTTTTAGCCCGAAATCAGGGGGGCCCCCCCGTTTGTACATCCCGGGATTACATAACGCCCCCGCGGCGCACTAAAACTGTACGAAGCTATAAAAAATGCAAATTCTAGGCGCATTACAGCTGGGTCATTTTAAAGTTTTTATTCCCGATCCCCGAAAGGGGGACCCTAATGCTAGAAGTGCCTGATTTATGACCCACTGGGAGAGCAGGGTTTATAAATCAGGTTGGGATTCTATGCCCCGTATAATGCCATGAAATTTTGGGGTGGGTTGAGGGTCCAAATTTATGCATGCCCCCCTATTCTTTTTAAGGGGAGTACCTGTTAAAAAGGGTTTTTTTAAAAATCCCATTTTAGTTTTTGTACTTTTTTTTTAAATTTTTTTTATTCAAAAACATCAAACATTTGGTTTAAAAACATTCATAAGAAAAAACAAATGAAATTGTTGATCAATCAAGTCAGAAATATAAATTGAACCCTCTGTGAAAGTCCTCAATACCAAATGTGTTGTGTCTCTTTCCTTTTCTTTCCTCCATTTCTTATCCTCCAGTATATAACAAGTCAAAACATAACCATGTCATCACATGTTCATATAATATTAAATTGTGTTAAAAAAAAAAATAAAAGGGTTTTCATCTCCAATCCCCCCCCCCCCCCCCGCCCCTTCACCCCTATTCCCTTTCTTCCTCTATCATTTAAAAAATTTTATTTTTCTAATTTCCCTTTAAAGATTTGAGAACTTTTTTAGTTTTTAAAATTTCCCAAATATGCCAGGGTTAAGCTGATCATTAAGTCATGGGTTTTCCCCCAAACCCTTTTTTTAAACCCTACTAGTTCATAAGAAGATTTTTGCTGTGGTCCTTCGATTATGGGACTACAAAGGGTTTCCAACCATTTTTTAAACTTCCCCCCTTAGTTTTTCCCGCTAACCCTGTTTTGCCATAATTAATTTTTTAATTTGCAAAAAGCAGACACAAGGATATGGCCATAGTATAATTAATATTAGCATAAACAGACAAGGATACCCTGGGTAGATTTTTTAAAAAATTTAAACTTCTTTTTTTGCTTTCGAAGAAGAGGGGGGAATAACCCAAAATAGAAGTATAACTTTACAAAGATAACTTACTGCATCATATTACTTTTTCTTAGAACAATACAAAAGCTATTGAAAAGCACTGCAAAAAGTTGAGATAACTTTTGGTGTCACAATGTTCTAACATGTTAATTTTCAAGTTAAACCGTGCCCTCATCTGGGAGGAATTTTACACCGCTGTTAAACCTTTTGGGGACAGTAGGGTTTTTCTTCTTTTTTATTTTTTTTATAGCTTTGATCCTCATCCACTTCGGAGGCACACATTTTGGACAATTGTAATTGGTGGAACATTCTTGTGGACTGGAATCTATGGGGTTAATCAGTCTCAAGTGCAAAGATACATTGCTTGCAAGAGCAGATTCCAAGCAAAATTGTAAGTTATGTGTGATCTTTAGATTCCTGATTATGTACCTACACCTGACAATGATCACTTTGTGCAACTTCAGCTAACCCTTTTTTCCCTCATAACATTTTGTTTGGGTTTTACTAATTTAAACAACAAACTTTGTTTTTGTTAAAGGGGGTTTCTTTCCCTCATAAAGCCCGAAGTTTAAAGATCCAGTTTCTAGATAATGGAGGTTATTTTCCTCTATGGCGTAAGAACAATTTATTATAGTATATACTTTACACTTTGACTATGGGGATGTGTATATGTAAACAAGAGGTGAAGTTCCCTATTATAGAACTGTTATTGAAATTGAAACTGAATCATTTAGTATTGTGGGTTAAAAGAATAACTCCAGATTTTGGCATGACTTTTACCACCTCCTTTATCATCTTTGCTATTCTGGCCTTTGTTTTTCCCAAAAATAATTCCTTTTTTTGAATCTTCTGGTCTCCCGTCATTAAACCCGGTAGGGTTATGGGCCATCCTTTCCCGTGCTGAAAACCCCCCCAAGGGCCCATTCTCCTTTTCAGGTAAAAAAGGGTTGTGACCCCCTGGACCTCAAATCGCATTTCTGCCCCTGACCAGGTATTTTTTTAATTTCCGCAGTTATGATTTCTTAACTGGCATCTTCACAAAGGAATGGCATAATAAAATGGGATGGAAACAAATACATACTATAGACAGTTAAGCCCCCTGAAAAATGTCAAGGCCAAAAAGAAAGGAAGTTGTTTTGGGAAAACAAGGGGAAATTTTACAAGGAAAAAAGGGTCCATTAAAATAATAATGTAAGCTTTATTCTAACAACTCAAACAAAAAAAAAGATCAAATGGCCCAAGAACCGAAAAATAAATCTAAAATAATATGCATGGATTATACTCTGGTAGAAAGAAATAGAGGTAGAAGAGGATATGTGTAAGGGTTCATGTGTATTGGCAGGAAGTTTGAATGGCAATGCAAGGATGCTTTATGGCCTCCATGCACTGCTGTACGGTTTCTGATGGATGACAATGCATTTAGGGAAGGAAATATCTCTGTTCCTACAGAGACTGATGGAACATCTGACGTAAAAAACACTACATGAACACATGGCTTCTGTATAAAATCTTACAGTAGATGCAATATGAACCTCTGTAGCAGCCCTATTACAACTTTGTACGAAATAAGGCATAAACCTCATTTCAGATATCTATGGCAAATAGACATATAGGTGCGAGTCACCTCTGCGACCTGCATCTGTCTTTAGAACGAGGGTCCCCTTACCTGTGCTTGACTGTACTTGGAACTCCCATTGAAATAAATGGATAGAGCCACCTTTCCCTTTACTGACCATGGTACAGGTGAGGGCAGAAGGTAAGGGGACAACCATTATCGATGTAGTTGCAAATCCAGAGGTAGGACATGCACTTATTAAACTTTTATTGCTTTTAACATAAATATCTAAGATGGGGAAACCCTTTTAACAATGAAATCTGTATTATAAAGGTATTTCAGGTGTCTTCTTTTGGAGTGATATTGACTACTTTTGACTTAAATGTCCCATGCTTCTTTACTCCTTAAACAACCCATTTTTTGACTTGATAAATCAACTTACATTAATAAGCAAACTATTTTTCCACCTGCATATTAGGCTACAATGTATACAGTATATTATTTAATAATTTTTTGCAACTTGGACTATAAAAAATAATATACTCACATGTTTCAGACCTATAGTTGAAACCAGAAGTTTACATACACTATATAAAAAAGACACATCTGCATGTTTTTCTCACTATCTGACATGAAATCAGAATAAACCTTACCTGTTTTAGGTCAATTAGGATTACCAAATTATTTTATATTTGCCAAATGCCAGAATAATGAGAGAGGGAATTTTTTTAAGCATTTTTTATTACTTTCTACAAAGTCAAAAGTTTACATACACTAGGATTACTTTGCCTTTAAACAATTTGGAACAGACCATATGATGATGTCATGTCTTTGGAAGCCTCTGATAGGTTTATTGGCAACATCTGAGTTAATTATAGATACACCTGTGGATGTATTTTTATGCACACCAGAAACACACTGCTTCTGTGTGTAGAAAGCAAAAAGTTGTCCAGCAATCCAGATGGCCGATTAAAACTTCAAATTGATTGCAATATCTTTAAAATATATAGCAGCACAAAAGTACAAGAAAGATAGTGCATGGCGACGCGTTTCGGGGGGTCACCCCTTCATCATGGCCTATCACAATTGACTGTTAACAATGTTTATATAGGAACAATCATTAACAACTATAGGGCTCACCTGTACAGAATGACATAAGCACCAGAACCGGATGGTATGTCCTAGAACGGTGTTCGCCATAACTCCTGGAGTACTCACTAGCAAGGTGCGTGGGACGCCGGCGCCTGCGCACAAACAGCGAACCACGGCAGCAGTGGCGCATGCACACCGCCGTGAATCGCTGAAGCGCGCTGGACCAAGACCACACACCACGCTGAGATCTCTCCAGTGAGTACGTAGAACACCGGCGCCTGCTCACAAGTGGCACATCACAGCAACGGCCGCGCACGCGCCCCGCAGACACGTCGAAGTGCACAAGGACCGAAGCAGAACACCGCGCCAGAGATTACTCCAGCGAGGTGCACAAACTGTCGGTGCCTGCGCACAAACAGCACACCACAACAGCAGCCACGCACGCGTACCGCTATGGATAGCCGCCAGGCGGGCAATTGTAAAGATAGATGATAAATGTATAGCTGCAAATTACACAAAAATATACATATAAAAACACTCAATGTAAGAACGGAAAAAAAGCAGAATAGAGAGACCGCAACATGTAAGAAAAAGAACATCAGATGGATAAGTTACCTATTCAAGATTTAAAAAAACATATAGGACTAGATACGGAGAATGCATAATACCACCTTAGAATATAAAGCCCTTAAATTAATAATGATAAAGGATTTCGTTATGAATGTTAAGTCCTTTAGGCCATAAAGTATTCAAGGTAGTAATCCAGTAAGCCTCTCTGTCCCTAAGTTTGTAAATAAGATTACCACCTCGTTTGCCCAACTGAACTCTTTCTATGGCAAATGCCCGAAAAGATTTAGTATTGGATTGATGGGCATTAATAAAAATGCCGTGCAGCATTGGAAATAGTGCGATTCCCAGGGTTTTGTTCAAGTGTTCACATACCCGTACTTTAAATTTGCGTGTGATGGATCCTACATAATATAAATGAAAAAGAACAGGTTTTACATGGGTAAGACCAGCATTTATAGTATCCTTGATGTTTTAACCAATTAATGGAAGGTGTAACAGAGGAACAGAAAACATTTGAACTGATAGAGTCCCCAATGGTGTGTGGCCGTCTGGCTACTACCCTACATCCATGTGACAAGATATTTCTTAAAATATCATCTTCGTATTATATCGGTAAATACTTGTGAATAATTTTCAGAATGTCCGAAAAACGAGTATTATACTTTACCACTAGTGTGGGAATATTGGAAGTGTGGGTATACTAAAGAATGGCGATCTTTGCCATTGACAATTTTTTTGAGCGCGCTTAATAACCCAGTGGGGATATCCAAGGGCTAATAATCTTTGGCAGATATCATGAGACTCTGTCAGATAATTTTGTTGCGCTTAGCTCGCGTAAGTTCACCAACAGGGATAGATAACCTCGTATGTTTGGGATGGTGACTATGGTAATGTAAAATGGTATTACCGCTGTTGGTTTTGCGAAATGTTTTAGTTTGAACTTTTTCACCAGAAATACCTATAAGTGTCAAATCTAAAAAGCATACTTCAGAAACATGAAAATTAGTGGTGACTTTTAGGTTCAAAGGATTATTGTTGAGAAAATGAATGAAGGAGATGACTTTATCTGATGACCCTCTCCAGATAAACAGCATATCGTCAATATACCTGCCATACCACTGGACGTCGCAAACAAAAGTTTACACGTGCTCAAACCAGGACATAACTAAATTGGCTAAAGAAGGAGAAAATTTGGCTCCCATGGAAACTCCACATAATTGTAAATAAAAAACATTGTCAAACAAGAAAAAATTGTGAGTCATTAAAAAAGTAACCATTAAACTCAAGAGCCAAAAGAGCGACGTCCAGTGGTATGCAGGTATATAGTGACTCCACATCACAGCACAACCATGAGAAATGAAATTGCCACGTAACATTATCCATACTTTGCAGAACGTCTCTAGTGTCTTGAAGATACCCAGGAACCCGGCGCACCAAAGGTTGGAGATAAGAGTCGAGCCATTCACAAAGTGGCTCCAATAGTGATCCTATCCCAGAGACAATAGGTCTCATGGGAGGAGGATTTAAGGCTTTATGCACTTAAGGCAAACCATATATAACCCGGATAATGGGATCTGTAACAAAGAGACGCTCTGCGGGAGTGGAGGAAACCACGCCCAATGATTGCCCTTCTTGTAATAAAAAGGACAGTTGTTCCTGAAATAACAAGTAGGGTTAGTACATAATGTCCGATAGGTGTTGGCATCAGAGAGCAAACAAAGCATTTGAGAATGGTATAGTGCATTTGGCATTACAACAATAGACCCTCCTTTGTCCGCCATTTTGAAAGTGAGTTGGGTCATATTTTGAAGCTCAGAAAGGGCTTTTTTGTCTCTAACAGAAAAATTAGAGGGTATAGAGGGAGGCAACTGTTGAAGTGTAGACAGATCTTGCAGTACCCAGGTTTGAAAGGTATTCATGCAGTCAATACGGGACTGCAGAAGATAGTAATAAGAATTTTTACCTTTGTATGCACCTGAAGAAATTTTAGATATATGCTGTGTGTTGTCATCCAATGCCAGCTCCTGTAAAGACAATAGAGACATTTGTTCATTAAACTCTAATCCTGTAAACTCATTACTATTGCCCTCACAAGAGTCTGCCAAGTCTGATCGACCAGTATAAAAAAAGTGTCGTCTGATGGTGAGATCCCTAACAAATTTATTAACACTTTTGACAGTTGAAAAAAGATGAAAGGGCTGTTGGATCACAAAATTAAACCCCAGTTTAAGAACTTTTTGTTGATCTGAAGTTAGAGTCACATCTGAAAGATTAATAATGTCGATGCTGTCATATGACATTATTTGACCGTCCTTGTTTTTCTCTTGGTATCGGTTGGCGTGCTTCCTATCACCCCTCCTTGTCGGTCGTTTTTTGACACGGAGCTTGACATAGACTGATGCGATGCAGTGGTGTCATTAGAAGCTTTGCTGGTATTGTCATCGAAAGTTTCACCCATTTCTGAAGAATCTGAATCAAATATCTGCGAGAGGAACTTCTGTTGTTACACAAAATGGATTTGGGAAAGCCAGACGAAGAGCGTTTATTAGCCCAACTGTACACAAGATCATTTTCGTAGTCTGCAATGATTTCATGTCTTTGGAAGCCTCTGATAGGTTTATTGGCAACATCTGAGTTAATTAGAGATACACCTGTAGATGTATTTTTATGCACACCATAAACACACTGCTTCTGTGTGTAACATCATGGGAAAGTCTAAAGAAATTAGACATCAGGAAGAGAATTGTGGACTTGAACAAGTCGGATCATCCTTATGTGCAATTTCCATATACATGAAGGTGCCTTGTTTATCTGTATAAACAATTATATGCAACTACAAACAAGATGGGAATGCCCAGCCATCATATCACTCAGGAAGGAGACTGGTTCTGCGTCTCAGAGATGAATGTGCTTTGGCCTGACATGTGCATATCAACCCAAGAACAAAAGCAAAAGACTTTGTTAAGATGCTGTCGGAACCTTTTAAGATTGTGTCATTATCCACAGTGAAACTAGTATTGTATCAACATGGGCTGAAAGCCCACTCTGCCAGGAAAAAGCCATTACGACAAAAGAAACATATAAAAGTAAGATTAATGTTTACAAATGCACAGAGGTACAAAGATCTACATTTTTGAAGACCTGTCCTGTGGTCTGATGAAAACTAAAATTTAACTGTTTGGCCATAATGACCATCGTTATGTTTGGAGGAAAAAGAGATAGGCTAGGAAGCCAAAGAACACCATCCCCCAAAAGTAAACACTGGGAAGGCAACCCTCATGTTTTGCGGTTGTTTAAATTTGAAGGGGGCTGGGCACTTCACAAAGTAGATGGCATAAAGGAAAGAAAAATATGTGGGGGAATACTGAAATAATATCTCAAACACCGCCAGGGGAAATTAAAAACTTGGGCCGGAAATGGGTCTTCCCCAAAAGGATAAAAGCCCCCCAACCAAAACCCCGCCAACCTGATACAAAGTGGGGTTAAAAAAGTTGTCTCCAAAATACATCGATTCCCTCCCTTAAACCTTTAGTCCCCGTTTTTTTGTTTCATTTTGAATTCCCCGGGCATGTTTACTGGGTTTTCCCCTAGAGTGCAGAAAAAGCCCCCAAAACCGGGGAGCTATAGCAACCAGTGCAGCACCAACATGAAGAAAACGAACAGGTCTGTAGTTTATAGCCCAAACCGGGGGACTTATGCAGCCCCCCTACAAGAGGGATTTTCTAGAATAGGTTTGGACACTGTTATTGGAAAAAATTGTCACACGCCCCCGGCGCCCCCGGCCTTTGCCCCCGGGGCCTTTCCCCCCGGGGCTTTCGGGTCCCCCGCGGTGCCCGCGGGTGGGCCCCCAGGGCCCTGGGCCCCCCCCTTCCCCCTTCCGGGGCTGGGGAAAAACCCCGGGTTTCCCCCCCCACCCCAATTCCCCCCCCCCTCCTTCTCCCCCCGGGTCCCGAAAAAACCGGGGCCCCGCCGCTCCCCCCGTTTCCCTTTAAAAGGCCCCCGCGCAACCCCCCCGGGGTTTGGGCTTTAAATTTAAACCCCCGGGCCCAAAACCCGGGCCCGGCCCCCTTAATTTTTTTTAATTTGGAAAGCCCCCCTGGGGCCCCCCATAAAAAAAAGGTAAAAACCCCCCCCCCAAAGGGACTCTCCCCCCCCCAAAATTTTGGTTTTGGGGGGGTGGCCCCCCTTAAACCCCGGGGGGGCTTTCCCCAAAAAGGTGGATTTTTGGCCCCTTGGGTTCCCCGGGCCCTGAAAATTACCCGTGGGACCGTCCCCCCCTGGCCCTTTCCAAATTCCCCGAACCCTTTCCCGTTTTGCCCCCCCCTGCCCCTGAAAAACCGGGCCCGGGGCCCGTCCCCCCCCCCGGGGCCCCCAAAAACCCGGAAAACCTCCCGCCTTGGCCCTTTTCCCCGACCCCTTCCCCCCGGGGCCCGTCCCCCCCCCCTTTCCCTTCCCCCTTTTAAAATTTCCAAAAAAAATTTTTGGGGGAAACCAAAAAGCCTTTGGGTTTTGCCTCCGCCCCCCCAAACCAAAAAAATTTGGGTCCCCGGCCCAATTCCCATTGTTCCCAACCTGCTTCTCCGGCTTTTCCCCGGGAACCCCCCCCTCCTGCCCAAAAAAACCCCCGCCAAACCCCCCCCCCCCCACCTTCCCCCTACCCCAAAAGGGGGGGAACCCCCCCCCCAAGGAAAATTTTCCCGGGGGGTTTTTTAAACAGGCCCGTTGGGCCCCCCCCCCCCCAAATTCCCCCCCTCCCCCAAAAAATTTAAAAAAGGGGGGCCCCCCCCCCCAAAATTCCCCCTTAACCCAAAAACCCCTGCCCCAAAAAGGGGGGGCCCTTTCATAAAAACCCGCCCTTTTTTGGGGCCCCCCGGGAAAAGGGGCCTTTTTGGGTTTGGGGGGGGGTAAAAGGCCCCCCCCCTAAATTGGGAAACCCCCAAAAAGGGGTTCCCCCCCTTGGAAAAAAAGCCGGGGCCCTCCCCCAAAAACCCTTCCCTCCCCCGGGGGTTTCCCCCCCCCAACCAAGGGCCCTTTTTTTTGGGGAAAACCCCCCGGCCCCACTTTTATTCCCCCCCTTTCCCCCCAGCCAAACCCTTTTTCCCCCCCCCCCTCCCCCGGCCCCCTTTGGGCAAGGGGGGGGGACCCCCAAACCCCCCGTCCGGGGCCCCCCCCCGTTAAATTCCCGGGGGGGAAGGTTTTTTTCCGGGCCCCCCCTCCCCCGGGTTTCCGGGGGGGCCCCCCGGGGGCCTTTTAAAAAAGCCAAAAAGGGGGTTGGTGGGCGGAACCCCTTTTTGGGGGGGGGGGGGAAGGGCCCCTCCCGGGGGGGGGGAATCCCCAAAAATGAATTTTTTTCCCCCCGGGGGGGAATTCCCACCCCCTCCCCGCCCCTTTGGGGGGGGGTTGGGAAACCCCCAAATTCCCCAAAATTTAAAAGGGCCCCCCCCCCCCCCGGGGTGGGATATTTTCCCGGCCCCCCCCCCGGCCCCAAAAGGGAAAAAAAGAAAAACCCCCCCCCCCCAAAAAAAACCCCCCTTTCCCCCCCCTTTTTTTTTCCCCCCCCAAAAATTTTGGGCCCCCCCCCCCCATTCCCCCGCCCGGGCCCCCCCTCTTACCCACCTCCCCCTGGGTCCCCCTTCCCCCGAAGAAGGGAAAAATATGCAGGCCGAGAAAAAGGCCCCCCCCCTCCCCCCCGGGGAAAATTCCCCCAGCGGGCCCTCTGGAAAAACAGCCCGTGCACCAAATTTTGGGGGCGGTTCCCGGGCCATTTTCCCTTTTTTTTGGAATTTGGGCCCCCGCCCCCCCTAGGGGCCCCGTAGGAAAAAGCAACCCTAGGGGTCCCTAACGGCCCCCTCCCCCCCCTCTGGGCCATCCCCCTATATATTGGGGGGGGCCCTTTTTTCCCCCGGGCAGCACCCCTTTCCAAAGGGGCCCCCCCCTTTAAAAATTTAAATTCCCGGGGTCGGCCAAAGGAAAAAATTTTAAACCAACCCAAACCCTTGGTTTGGGGCCAATGGGGTTTTTCCCCTCCCCGTGGTTCCCCTTTTCTTTTGGGAAACCTAAAGGGTTTTTTCTCCCCCCGGGCAGTGGCGAAAAGCCCTTTAAAGGGCGGGGTTTTTGCCCCCCCGTACCCCCCCCGGGGCCCCCCTCCTTCTTGCCGGGAAATTTGGGGCCCTTCCCCCAAGGGGAAAAAAGGGGTTTCCCAAATTCTTGTCCTGCCTCTACCCCCCCCCCCCGGAAAAAACCTTCCCGGCCCCCCCCTGGCTGCAGGGAAAAATTTCCCCGAAACCTTTGGGGTTGGAAACAAAGGGGGAAGGGCATTCGTTGGGGGGGTTCCCGGCCCTGTCACCCCACCCTTTGGGGCCCGTCTTAAAAAACCCCCGGGAAACTCTTCCTCCCCGGGTCCCCTCCCCCCGGGAATTTCCCGGCCCAAAAACCCCCCCCCTTCCCCCCAAAGGGTTTTCCCTTTTGCCAATTTCTTTGGGACTTTGGGCCCCCGATGGGGCCTTTTTCAAGGGAAAGGGCAAGGGCCCCCAAAAACCCCCCCTTCCTTTCCCCAACGCCTTAAAGGGCCGTCCCCCCTTTTAAACCTGCCAAACCCCGGGTGATTTTTTTCCCCTCCCAGGAGGGCCGGTTTACCCCCCCCCCTTAGTCCCCCCCCCGGAAAAAACCCCAAAAAGGCCCCAAAGTCCCCGGTTTCAAACAAAGAAAGAACCCCCCCCCCCGCCAAAAAGGGTTTCCCGGGGTTTGGAAAAAATCCCCCCCTTCCCCCCGGGAGGGAAAAAAAAACCGGCCCCTTTTTCCCCTTTTGGAAAAAAAAAAAAGAAAGGGGGGCCCCCGGCCCCCACCCTTCCCAAAACCCCCACTATCCCCGGGGTTTAAAAAAAATTAACTAAAAAAAAAAAAAAACCCCCTACCCGCTGCCCCCCTTGGGTCCCCCCGAAACCCTTCTAAAACCGCCTGCCCTGGCCAAAAATAAAATTTTCCCCAAAAACTAAAACAAAGGGGCTGCTTTTAAAATTTTTTTCGGGGGGGTTCCCAAAAAAGGGGGCCCAAAAGAAAAGGGGAAAAAAAAACCCTTTTTAAAAAACGCCCCGGAAAGGGCCCACTTCCCAGTTTTTCTTTGGGTTTTTGCCCCTTCGGGGGTTCCCCCCTCCCCAAAGCTCCCCCCCCCCCTGGGGATTTTCCCCAAAAATTTGGGGCCAAAAAGGGGAAACTTCCCCCCCACCCTACCCCCTAACCAAACTTTTTTATTGTTCCCCCACTTTTGGGGCGATTAATTCCCCCAAAAACCCTTTTTTCCCCCCCGGATTTCCCCCGTTAACCCCCCCAAATTTGCCACCCCCAACGGGCCCGCCCCCGGGGCCCCCCCCCAAAAGGCCCACTTTCCGCAAAAACCCCCCCATCACTTTTTTTTTTGGGGCCAAAAAACCAGAAAAAAAAGGGGTTTTTCCTTGGAAAAAAAGTACCCCCCCTTAACCCCCTTTTTAAGGGGTAAAAAAATCGTCTCTTGGGAAAAGGGGCCCTCCCCCGGAAAAGGGGTTCCTTCCCCCAAAAAACCCCCCCCCCGGGGAAAAGTTGGGAGTTGGGGCCCCAAAAACCAGGGGGGTGCCCTTCCCCCGGGGCCCTTTTTAAAAAGATTCCCCCGGGGTTGGGGGTTTTTGGCCCCCCAAATAAAATTAAAAAGAAAAAAATTTTTTTCCCCAAATTCTCTAACCCCTTGTGGGGGGGCTCCCCCCCCCGGGGGGGCGCCCAAAATAAAAAAAACCCCCCCAAAACCCCAAAAAACCCCCCGGGGCCCCCCCCCCCCGAAAAAATTTCCCAAAGGGAAAAACCATCCCCCCAGTTTTCCCCCCCAAAATTGGGGGAAATTCCCCCCCCCCCCATACCCGGCCTTTCCCCCCCCCCTGGTCTTTTGTCTCGGGTTTCCCCGGACCCCGAAACCCCCCCCCCCCCATTTATTTGGAAGGGGGGGATTCCCCCACCCCCCGGTGGGTTTCCCCTGGGGGGGTTCCCCCCTGGCCCCCAAGAAGGAAAAACCCCCCCCCGGGGTTTTTAACCTTTTAAACCCCGGGGTTTTGATTTTTCCCCCCCCCAAAACCTTTTCCCCCCCTCCCCCCGGGGCCGGAAAAAAAAAATTAAAACCCCAAAAAGGGGGGGGGGTCCCAAGGTTTCTTTTCCATAAAGTTGGGTCTGGAAGAGGGGGGGTTTCCCCCCTTTTGGGGGGGGGCTCGTCACCCTATTTTACATCTTTCACCGACCCTAAAAGAAACCCCCCTATATCTTCAGTCCCCGGGCCCCGCCTTGAATCCCCGGGCAGGGCCAGATTGGGCGCCTTTTTTGCCCTTTTAACTTCCTGCTATAACTTTTTTCGGCCACCGGGAAGAACTAAACCGACGGGCCCTACTCCCCGGGCCCCGATAAGGTGGGGGCTTGAGTCCCTCCACCCGCACCCTTTTTTCCTCCGAACGCTCATTGGGGGCTTTCCCCCCCGGGGAAAACTTCAAAAAAATTTTCCCCCCGGGAAAGACTTTTGGGCCCCCCCTTTTCCCCTTTGGCCCGCCCCCCCCGAAAAACCCCAAAAAGGGGGGGGGGGGGACAATTTTTCCCCCCCAAACCTTGGGGTGGGGGGCCCCCCCCCCAAGGGGGTTCCCCCCCTAAAAATCCTTTCAAGGGTGGGGGGTTTCCCCCCCCCCCTTATTAAAAAGGGGACCACCCCCTTTGGCTCAAGAATTCCAAAAGGAACCTTTTGTGGGGGTTGGGCCCCCCCCTTTCCCCCCCCTCCCCTTTGGGCCCCCCAAAAAAAGGGTTTTCCCTCCCCCCCTCCCCCAAACCCCCCCCGGGGCCCCCCCTGCCTGCCTTTTCCCCGGGGCCGGGGAAAAACCCCTGGGCCCATGTTTGCCAAAGGGGCCCTTTGGGGCACAGATCCTTTCCCGGGCCCCCCATCTTGGGGGAAAAACCCGGGCAACTTGGGGGGGGGGGGACCCGGGGAATTTGGTTTTTTTTTACAAAAAAGGGCCCCCCACCCTTTTTTTTCCCCAAATGCCCCCGGGGTTTTTCCCCCCCCCTGCCCCCACCCGCCCGGGTCCCCAACCCTTTTTTTCCCCCCTCCCCCCATTTTTTCCCCCCCCCACTTGCCCCCCGGTCCCCCCCCCCCCTTTTCCCTAATTCCCTTTTTCCCTGAAAAAAGGGGGGAAGCCCCCCGTTTATTTTGCTTAAAAAAATTTGGGGGGGGGGCCCCTGGGGCCCCCGGGGGCAGTTGGGCCAAAAATTTAGGCCCCCGGAATTTTTTAAACCCCCGGGGAAAAACCAAACCCCCCCCAAAAAATAACCCTGGGGGAGGTAGAAAAAGCCTTTAAACCCCCCGGGGGTTTTGGGGGAAAACCCACTTTGGCCGGGCCCCCCTTTTGTTCCCGGAGGTTTTCCCCTCCCGGAAAAAAACCCCGGTTTCCCAATTTCCCCCCTTTCCCCCCGGGGAAAAAGTTTTTCCCCCCAATTTAACCTCTTTTTGATTCCCGGGGGAAAACCCGCCCCGGGGGCCCCCCTTCCCCCCTTTTTTGTCGTCTTTGGGTTAACATCCCCGCTCCCCCCTCCCCCTCTGGGGTACTTCCCTCCCCTTTGTCCCCGCCGTGGGTGCCCAAAATAAAGGGGCATCAAGGGTTTTCCCCGGCAACTCCCAAAAAACGCAGGGGCCCTGCCCACGGGGTTTGGGGGCTACTCGGGACCAAAATTTAGGGTTTACAGGGATCTAGCCCCCCGGGCCCCTTTTTTGAGGGGCCGGGGGAAAAGGGGGTTTTGGGGGTTTTCCCGCGGGAAATACATCCCCCCTTTAAGGTGCCCCCCGCTACAAGTTGGGGCCCCAAGTAACTTGGGCCCCTTTTTTGGTACTTCCCCCGACTGAAAAACCAGTCCCCTATAAGCTTCCCCCCTTTCCCCCCACTCTACTTAAACCCCCTACGCCTTTCACTTTCCCCCCCCCTCAAGCCGGGGGTGGTGAAACCCGCTTCTTTTAGTTCCCCCCTAGATCTGTCTCGCCTTTTCCTGGGTTTTTTAAAAACAGATAACATCCCTTTTAGGGGCAAGGGGGGTGCTGGCGGGAGAAGACGGGGAAGGGGGAAGCGGGGGCTTCCTTAAATTACTGGAAAAGGGGTTTTGGTCCGGAGGAGCTTTTAATGGGAACCTGAGGCAACCTGCCCCTGATCTCCCCCAAAAATTTCCCAAAAGGAAGAGGGGGAAGCTAAGGGGGGGGGGGGGTACGTAGGCGCTGGCGCCGCGGCTCGCCCCGGGCCGCCCCCTTTGTTTACGGGTCCCGGGGTTTTCCCCGCTTATCCACCGGGGGGCCCCCTTCTCCTTCGGGGCGGAAACCCGTACTCCCCGCCCCCGCTCCTGCCCCCGGCTCTGACAACTCCCCCAGCGTGCCCCGTTGCTTAAGGCGCGCGGCTTGCGAGGGGCCGTTAATTGGTTTATTGAGGGCCCCGCTGGCCCCTATTAGGTTCAGCCCCCAACACTCCCCCATTTTGGGGGTGTGCTTCCCCGGTGCGTCTAGAGTGTTTGCTTTTCGCCCTGATTACTCTGTACCAGTCTCTGCTAATGTTTCCTGCCCTGCCTGTTTGCCACCTCCCTGACCGTTCCCTGCTCTGACCACGAACCCCGGGCCCCCGCCTGCCTGACCTTCTCCTGCCCCCCACTACGTCTCTGGATTACGTTTTTTTACCACGTTTTTTTCCCCCGCCATCGCAAGGGCCAATTCACGTCAGGGGTAACGACCTTTTACCCCTCACGCCGCAGCAAGTCCATCCCGCTTGGGGCGGGGGGGCATGTGAATACTTAACCCCTTTCCCCGGGCGGGGCTTAGCTATCCGCTTGGTTGGCCCACGAACCCACTCCTGGGTTAACAAATATGGCAAAGGGGGACTTGTTTTTGCAAGATCTTTAACATAAAAATCAATCCTTATAGTGAGACAACCCCTTTAAGGATAATCAAGTCAATGTTTTGGGGGGGGGGCCACACAAAGCCTTGATCTCAATACTATTGAAAATTTATGGATAAAGCTGAAAAGGGCGTGCGAGAAGGAAACCCAAAAACATGGCTCAGTTACACCATTCTGTCAGGAGGAAGGGCCAAAAATTTACCCAACATTGTGGAAAGCTTGTGGGGAAAGGGAAACCGTTTGTTGACCTAAAATCATACGTTTAAGGGGCAATGCAAACAGATACAATGAAATGTTGTAAAATTTTAACTTTTTGGAATTAAAGAAATGCCCAAAAAAAAATTTTTTTTCTCATCATTCTGACTTTTTGGCAAATCAAAATAATTTTGGTTCCTATTGACCAAAAACGGGTAAGGTTTTTTTTGGATTTCATTCAAATAGAAAAAACAGCTATGTTCTTTTTTATATAGTGGAGGTAAACTTCTGGTTTCAGCTACATACAGTATATGTCCTTTTTCTCAGCATGTAGGTGCAAAAGTCTTTCCAGTAAATTAAAAAAAACAGGAAACTCTGTGATATTTTAAAGAAAATATAGTTTAGAATAAGGCTGGGAAAAGGGTTGACTGATTCCTAGGCAGTCCCTGCGGTTTTCTGCTTGCCCAGTGTGGACCGCTCACATATCAGTTTACCCTGTGCCCTGGCTCTTTATAAACTATATTTTCTTTGAAACTCTGTTAATTTTCAGAAGAAATCATAGCTGTTTGCAATGAGGGAGCCTGTCCTTATTTCATGCTCCTCATTTCTTGGACAGCATTACTGACTCTATTTAAATATTGGAAGAGATTAAGTAGTGGGATCCCAATGAATGTCCTAACCAAATGCCCTGATGAAGGAAACAGCTTGTTCCGAAATGTGTAGGAATTTTTGGTGCCATTGAGCTTTCTAAGCTCGCTTTGTAGTATAATGCTGTACCGTGTTAGCCATAGAAAGTAGTAGAATAGTGAAGAAATCAGGCGATACCTTTTAGAGGCTAACTGAGTATATTTGATAGTGAGCTTTCGAGAGGACTAGCTCTCTTCTTCAGACTGATTTATACGACAAACTGAAAATACACAAGATTTTATACACACAAGACATGGATCTTCAAAGGAACTTAAATTCTTAAAATAACAAAATGCGAATATAGGTAGAGCAGTTATTTACAACCTGTCAAGAATTAAACAGTCTGGAAACTTGTGAGTGATCAGTAATTATTTCTCTTATCTTTATATGCAATCAGGGGAGATTTGTTGCACTCACAGTTCACACAAAGCTTGACATGAAGCTGGCATAATAATTTAACCCATTTTTGCAGAGTTTTAAATTTTTGCATTAATTTATATTCCCATTCCTTCCTCCCCACTTTGATCTTAAAAATCTCCCCATTAAGACCTTTACCTTCCATGGAATGATTTTCTCCAGAGACATTGCATACACATAATCAGATACACCACATTGCTAGACCTGCAGGAAAATGTCCCCCTAATTCTGTGCACCTGCTGGGACTGGGGGACAGGTACACTGTCAGCAGTGTGGATGTGTCTGCAGGTCTTGCACCTGTTCTGCAGGCAGGGTGAGGTGCCATTTTCAGTTGGGGCCTTCAGAGCGCTCCGGACAATAATGCGCCGCAGGTTTGGTGGTTCCGAAAGAGGAAGAGGAGAGGGGGACGGGGGGAAATTTCTTGGTCTGTTGTCCCTATGTAGCCAAGGTTGAATTTCCCTGGCAAATCTTTGGGAGGATCTCCACTGGGGTTGTAGGTGTACTACGAAAGATTGAAAGGAACTTAAACTTGCTACATAGGGAAAAAACAGACTCAAAGACATATTCCCAAAATGGGTTAAATATTCATGCCAGTCATGTCAAGCTATTTTTGAATGTTGAGTGCAACAAATCTCCCCTGATTGCTATAAAGATAAGAGAAATAATTACTGATCACTCCCGTCACCCTCACAAGTTTCCAGACTGTTTAAATTTTGCATTTGTTAAATTTTTAAGAATTCTAAGATCCTTTGAAGATCCATGTCTTGTGTGTATAAAAAGTCTGTGTAAATTTTCATTTTGTCGTATAACATCAGTCTGAAGAAGAGAGCTAGTCCTCTCGAAAGCTCACTATCAAATATACTCAGTTAGCCTCTAAAAGGTATCGCCTGATTTCTTCACTATTCTACTAAGCTCGCTTTGGTGATGTCACTAGTATCAACAGCACACACACAAAGAGTAGAATGCTGCCAGATGGAGTGTTCACCTAACCTCTCATGCTTCGATAGGGGTGCATGTGAGTTACACAACAGAATGTGCTACCAGTTTTATTCCCTATTACCTATAGCATTGGCCCGCTGCATGATTCCTTTGACAAATTCTACTTACCACTTGCCGATCTTCTGAGTGGTGTTAGTCTATCTATCGTAGCTCATTCATTTGCTCTCATTTTGAATTTCTATAGAATGTGTATTTTTTGGTGAGCATTCATTGGGATTTCACTAATTTCAAAAAAAATATTTTGACTCCAGGAGTATTCTACAATTTGCATTTATTGGGTTGGATATTTTTTTTTTAGCGCTGTTTATTCAAAGATTTACATTGTTGATACATGTAAGCGTGAGTGTGGCATAATCGCATTCTTTTTAGGGGAGTTCAGGCACCCTTACATATTCAGCAGCTGATGTATCATTTTACATTGTCATTAATTCCATGGTGCTGTACATTCTAAAGGAATTTAAAATACATAACATAAAACCAAATCAAATACAATGCTATCACTAAATTCACAAAAGCAGGTACAGAGAGAGGGAGAACCCTGCCTGTAAGGGCTTATAATCTACAAAGGACAATATGTTCGTCTGTGAAAGCCCTAACACGGAAAGAACATTGAAGATTGTCAATATGAACAATGAACTGACACTTATTAGTCACCATTGATTTAAATATAAAGTAATTATGTTCTGTTCAAGATTACTTAATATTGAACTTTAGGCTTACTTTGGCACCGATGCAGCATTCCCCATCTAACAGAAGTGTAAAAGGTGTTTTATGGTCTGGTGTAGACGGGAGGACACTTGTGTGACTCATGGTTAATTAGGCAATGTGCTAGATTATTGACATAGAAAACCTGCTGGTTCACTTTTTGATCAAGTCATAGAGAATTGTGAAAAGCTTTTGTTTGGCTTATATTTTAACATCATTTAATTTGTTTTATTATTACAGCTTATGCCTTATTTAGTGCTTGATATTCTTCAAGACTATCCTGGAGTTCCTGGTCTTTTTGTGGCCTGTGCATACAGTGGCACTTTGAGGTGAGTAATTCTACTTTCAATTTTTTTCATACATTCAGTGTTGTATGATTGTAAGCTCTTGTGAGCAGGGCCCTCACACCTTGGGCCACGTGTATGAAAACTGTCTAGATCTAAAATTCACTTTGTTGCCCAGAGCAAACAATCAGAATGCCCCTTTCATGTCTCCAGAGCACTATATGAAATGAAAGGGGAGCTCTGATTGGTTGCTATGGGCAACAAAGTGAATTTTAGATCTAGACAGTTTTCATACATGTGGCCCCTTGTGTCTGATCTGTAAGTAGCTTTCTCTGTATTATGTTTGTGTTTGTTTGTATTTATACCCTCTATATCAGACCTGGGCAAAGTACGGCCCCCGGGCCGCATCCGGCCCGCCAGCTCGTCGGATGCGGCCCGCGGCGTACCATCCCCAGGTCTGCTAATAGTGCGCTGACGGCCCGCCGCGGCCGGGTATTTTGGAAGGGCCGCCGCGGGCCGTCCCTACTATTTCTGGGGAAATTTGGGAGCCCCGGAATCCGCTCACCGCGCCGCCCTTCTGGGCGACACAGTAAACTCGTGCGGCCCCAGGAGCTGACGGGGGAGGTTTTCCCGGGGTGGCGGGATGACGCCATCACTCACCAGCCCGGGGAAACTCCCGGAAGAAACAAGCGCGCTCGGCCGGGAACAGGTAACCCAAAGGGGAATCAGTGTTTGTTTTTTTTTGTCATAAAACCTATAACCCCCTGTGGGAAGCCCCATTTTATACCTGCCGGGGACACACCTGACAATACCTGCCTGGGACAACCAAATATATACGCCCCGGGGGCCACCTAAACTATATACCTCCGTGGGAAAAAACTTTTAACCCCCTGGGGAAGCCCATCTAAATACATGCCCTTGGGGCCCTATCTATATAATGCCTGTGGGAAAACCTATTATATGCCGCCTTGGGAAGCCCTATTATATACCCGCCTGTGGGGAACCCCTAACATATACCTGCCTTGGAACCCTTCTTATGCCCCTGTGGGTAGCCCCGTCTATATACTGCCGTGGGAAGCACTATATCCTGCCTGTGGGGAAACCTATCTTTTAACCCGATTGGGAAGCCCCCATCTATATACCTCTTTGGGGAAACTATATACCCCGCCTGTGGAAGCCCTATTATATACCGTGGGAAAGCCCTGTCTATAAACTTTCCGTGGATAGCTTCTGTCTAAAAACCGCCTTGGGTACCCTTTTCTATTATACCTCCTGTGGATGCCCCGTTATAACCGCCATGAAAACCCCGTCATATACCCGCCTATGGAAAGCCCCTGTCTATATACCCCTGTGGAAAGCCCGTCTAATACCTGCCCCGTGGAAAAGCCCTGTCATATACCTCCCGTGGAAGCCCCTACCCGCTTGGGACGACCTAAATAGCTATATACCGCCTGTAGGAGCCGAACTAGCTATATACCTGCCTTTTGGGGCCTTAAATATACTGCCTGGGGGTGCTATACTATCTATATCCTGCTTAGGGGAGCTGTACCTATCTATCTTCGCCGAGGGGGCTGAACCTATCTATATAGCTGCCTGTGGGAGCTGTATCTATCTAATTCCTGCCTGAGGGAGCTAAACCTATCTTATACCCGCCGTGGGGGGCTTGTTTATTACCTGCCCGTGGGGCTGTATCAAATCGCTTTGGGGGGCTGTACTTCTATATAAATGCCTTGGGGAGCTGTATCTACTATATACCGCCTGGGGAGCTGTATTTCTATAACCTGCCTGCGGGTACCTAATCTATATACCTGATGATAGGGGACTGTATATACCTGCCAGACTGAGGGGACATAATCACATACCACCTTACTGAGGAAGTGTATAACCTGCCTTAATGTGTACCAGAGTAAAGGGAGGTATATAGAAAAATCCCCAGAAGTTTCAAAAAAAATAATCCCCCAAAAAACATTTTTTCCCCCCCTTCACCCTTGTTTTTATTTCCGGCCCTCCAAAAGCATGCAACTTTTTCAAGGGCCCGATGGGGGAAAATTTAATTGCCCCCCCTGCTCTATATTGTAAAGTGCTGAAATAGTTTGGGGCTTTATAAACAAAGATTATTATTATTCTGTCTACTTCAGGATGATAATTTTCTCATTTAAAACAGACATCCCAGTCTTATTTTTTACAACAAAAAAAAAGGGGATTAGTTCCCTATTTTTATGCACCAATCAGCAATAACATTAAAGCCAGTAGGTACTAGTGTGTAGGTCCCCAGCAAAACAATTCTGATCCACTAAAACATCAGAATCAAGAAGGCCTCCAAAGGTGTCTTGCGGTATTTAGCAACAAGATATTGTCAGCATCCTCTAAATTGCGAGGTGGGTCCTCCTTTGATTAGATTCGTTTTTCAACACATCCTACAGAAGCTCGGTTATATTTTGATTTAGAAAATTTGGAAGCCCAGTCTTCACTTTAAACTCTTTGTAATGTTCCTCAAACTGAACTATTTTTGCAGTGTGGCAAGGCTGCATTATCCCATTGAAAGAGTCCACAGTCCACAATGTTTAGGGAATACCATTGCCATTAAGGTAGGTAGCTGTTTAGGTAAGTGGTATGTGTCAGATATCCACATGAATGCCACAATAAAAGGTTTGTTAGTAGAATATAACCCAGAACATCACACTGCCTCTGCTGGCTTGTCTTCTTCCAGAATACATTCTGGCGCCGTCTCTTAACTGTGGAGATAAGTGTTGCACATACACCTGGCCGATTCTAATTAGAATCCAACCGGTATTTTACAGTTGGGTTTTGATTTTCGTCACGTTAATTGCTGCTGCCGTTTTCCGGCGGATTATAGAACATGTTCTAATTATTTTGGTCGGTTTTCGGATTTGAAATCCCCCCCTCAAAAGTAGAGCTGTAAGACAAGTCGATTTTCTATTGAGGTATGGGGAGGGTTTACAGGGATTTTTGCGGATTCTAAATACTGAATCCGCTATAAAATCTGACTGTAAACCAGTCGTATGGAGACATAGCCTAAAGGATATAAAAGAAAACATGATTCATCAAAAAGAGAAAAACATAATAAAAGCTTTAAAAAAACTTTTAGGCCCATGTTTAAAAAATGTCTGGGTCAAAAAACTCTTTTGTTGCATAGCAACCAATCAGAGCGCCTCTCATTTCTTTAAAGTGTCTGGTAAAATGAGAGGTGCCTCTTTTTGGTTTTGCAAAAGGGCAACCAAAGAGATTTTTAGACCTGGGAAAATTTTCATACTGTGGGCCCATGTCTTTTAATTACTTCCCAAATCGCCGAGCAAAAAATGTCCATTTGTTTTTATAAAAACAATTCATTTTCTTCCTTTTAGCACAGTGTCATAAAAGTATAAAATCAGGGCTGGTAACTGTAAAAGACCTGATAAAAACCATACACAAATCTTTCTGAAAGGAAGCTGTCATGGCTGTCAAAGGGAATGAGTGAGTCTCCATGTTAAACATTTTTTAATTTTCGGTAAAATTTGCATTTTTTTTAATTTGCTTTGGGTTAACGAATCCCTTTACTAAAAAGGGAACGGAAAAAGTAGGATCTATAGTGAGTCATTAGGTGATTACACTGAAAACCTTTGTTTTTTGTTTTTAAAAGGGGTTATAAGTCATTTTTGGGAAAGATTCGTTCCCCGATATAAGCCTTTACAGAATACATCGGCCTTTTAAAAAAGAATTATGTATTTGCTTCAAAATACAATGAAAAAGAAAATTTTATTTTCAAAAAAATGATAAAGCTTTGTAAATTCACAGTGGGGAGCTTGCTCTTCCCCAAACAAGTCTAAATCCTGAGCATTGACATTTGAATTATATTTTTCTGAATATCCTTAATCACAACTAGAGGAAGTTTAGGAGTTTACTAAATAGAGATTTGCATGCTTTTTAAATAAAAAGGGCTTGTCTAAAATTTTTGAATTTTTTTGTTTTTTAAATTTGAAAAATATGACATGAAAACCAATAGGTCCCCCCTACTGTATGTATTTTATATCAGGATTCGACTTTATTACCTTTCTTTCCCTTTTTAATGATCGGCGGCTTAGATACTTCTTGACTTTCTAAATTCACTTAGGTTTGTTGCTGTGTCTTTTCTAGGTGCCTTTTATGGAATAGTGTGTATAGCAATGTCAGCAATTGCTTCTCACTTGGGAAGTGTGTTCCGGAAAAAAAATATTAAACTTGATGATATCCAACCCCCTTTGGGGGCACCCCGTTTGACCTTAAAGAGGAGCCCAGTTTCAAATCTGCTATATGGCCTTTAAAAAATTAGAAATATGAAAAAGATAATTGATACAATAATTTAAGCAAAAAAGAGAAAAACCCATATATTGTTATAGACTCTTACTTTTAATTCAAGAATTAATACAATACATTTTTTGAACCTATAGCTATAAAAAAAAATAGTCCCGGGGAACCCCTTTTAAATTTTTAATGATATTAAATTTTTTTGAAAATAACAATATTCTTTTTTACAAAAAAATTTTACTTATCCCTGTGATTCAGAAAGTTTTTTCTGGGCACATTGTGCTTTAAGTTAATAATAAATTTTGGTCCATAAAATCCTTGTTTATTTGTGAAAAATTAAAAAATGTCGGGAAAATATGAAAAAATTTGTTATTTTCAAAGTTCCAAAATTTCTGTAGGTAAATTTTCCCAAAAATCCAAATTTAAAATGAACCTAAAATCCAGTAGGGGCTCCTCCCATTTCTGGGGGGCTGTGGTTTTACCAACTAATATACTTGGGTCCCCCCAAGGGTATCTCAAAAAAAAAAGGCAGAATGGGGGGAAAACAATATTGGGTTTGTTTTCCCTTTTATTTCCAAGATATGGAAAGGATGAATGAAAAATGCAATTTTGGTGTTTTTTGTTTAGTTTTTGGGGTGTATGTTTTTGGACAGTTTTTTTACCCCGGTGTCAAGAGATACCAAGTAGTGACCCCTTTTTTTTTGTTTTTTTTTCAGCAATAAACATTTTTGGAAAGGGAAAAAAGGTGCTGGTGTTTAAAAATGTTTTTTTGGGGTTTTTTGTAACTTTTTTTTCACACTTTTCCCTTTATCTTCGGTCCCAGCCGCATTTGCAGGAGTCCCACTTTCAATCACCAGTGGGTTCCCCAGTTTCCACAGTACAATGGTCGAGCTACTATCCAAAAACAAACAATGCATTTCTGATGCATGGTGCATAATAACCCAAAGGGCCCAAAATGGATGAAATGTCCATGGGGGTTAAGGAGCATATTATATTTTCCCGCTTTTTATAAAAATCCCGTGCAAAACTTATAAAACCCATTTCATTTCCTCAGCTTCTCTCCTTCTATATATCCCCTCAAGTAAGCAGTATAACCCCCTGGCAGTTGCAGTTTAAGGAACAGACCCATTGTAACTCCCCTGAAGTTACTACATTTATGTCATAATGGTGGGAAATATGTATGGAGTGGGCTCAGGAGCATTCCAAAAAGTGAAATGTCTTCTGGGCATTACAGCCTTTAACAACCCAGTGGTCATGAAAGAGTTAAAGGTCTTCAAATGTATTATGAAGTGGATAAAATATTATGAAACAGACAATATTGTGTTTGGTGCATCCCCAACAAAACATAGATTTGTACACAATTTTATATATTAATGAAATGAACCCTGGCTAATATTCTGGAATCAGCCCGATAAGAAGATGGTAATCCAGATTTTTATTTTATAGCTAAGAGACAAATCCTAAAGATTTTGAGACTCTCGGTTCACATATTTTGATCAAAAGATGTTTAAGCTGCCCACGACTTTCAACGTGATCTCAAAATCGGGCAGTCCTATGCTATCTTTACCTCTCAATCGAGCCAATCTGGCCTCTCACTGGGTCAACCGACCTCCATTATTCAGAGAGAAAAAACAAAAAGCACCCAACCTGCAAGCTGCCCTTCTTATGACAGCCTGTGAGAGTGGGCGGGGACAGAAACCCAAAATGGAAGCACCCCTTCCTTCCCATATAGGTTAAAATCAATGTACACAAGTATAACGTATGTTTCATGCACACAAAAACATTTCTGAAAAAACGTAGGCAAACCTGGGTGCCACTGGCAGGGCTGCGGCACACATGTAATTATACATGTACACACACAGACCGCCGCCAGCGGCACATTACTGCAAAAAGGGCAATACACTACGTGGAAATCCCTAAAGAAGCATTTATGCTATCTATCATACATGAAAAAACTTTGAGATTCTCGGTTCACATATTTTGATCAAAAGATGTTTAAGCTGCCCACGACTTTCAACGTGATCTCAAAATCGGGCAGTCCTATGCTATCTTTACCTCTCAATCGAGCCAATCAGGCCTCCCACTGGGTCAACCGACCTCCATTATTCAGAGAGAAAAAATAAAAAGCACCCAACCTGCAAGCTGCCCTTCTTATGACAGCCTATTGAGAGGTAAAGATAGCATAGGACTGCCCGATTTTGAGATCACGTTGAAAGTCGTGGGCAGCTTAAACATTTCTGATCAAAATATGTGAACCGAGAGTCTCAAAGTTTTTTCATGTATGATAGATAGCATAAATGCTTCTTTAGGGAAATCCTAAAGATGACACAAAACAATGGGGCATATGTACTATTGCGGTGGCGCCAGAAATGTGTCATAAAATGTGTGTGTGTTTTACACATGTTGCGATTGACCCAAAAAGGGACTTGGCTTAGTTAGAGTTGGGTGTGATACTATAAGCAAAGGGGCATGGTCATGTGACCATGACAATGTGACATGTAGGGCCACATGTACGAAGACTGTCTATGTCTAAAACTCACTTTGCAACCAATCAGAGCGGCCCATTAATTTCTTGTAGTGCTCTGGAAGGATGAAAGAGGTGCTCTTATTGGTTGCTATGGGCAATAAAGTGAGTTTTAGACCTAGACAGGTTTTATACATGTGGCCCCTAGTGACAGAATTGCACCAATAAAGGATCACTTTATTTATGCTAAACAATAAACATAGAAACAAAACCTTAAGAACAAAACTAAAAAACGTACAGAATTCCTGTCTTTTCTATTTCCTGCTCTGCAAAAATAATGATTGAAACATTATATGGGCCACAAAAAGATACCATTAAAAAATACAACCTGTCCTACAAAACACAAGCCTTCATATGGGTACGTTGATGGAAAAATAAAATGATCTGGCCGCAGAAGAAAGCGATAAAGAAAATGAAAAAATCCTCTTCCCCGAAGATCAAAATAGATTATATCCCATCCTCACCTACTGCAGCAATCATTGTTTACACACGTTCATTTGTTTCTCCCTGCCTTCCAAGACCCATGACTTTTTAATTTTTCTGTCAATGTAGCTGTATGAGGATTTTTTTTTTCACAGGACAACATGTACTTATTATTGGTGCTATTTACCATATTATGGAATGTACTGGGAACCGCACTAAAATATATTCCTTGTGGGGTGGAATATTAAAAAAATGCAATTGTGCCATTTTGGGGGTGGGGGGGGGTGGGGTGTGTTCATTTTAAGGATTTCACTGTGCTGAATAACTAACATATTATCATTATTGTGTAGGTTGGTATGAATCCAGCGATACCAAATTATCAGTGTTTTTTTATGTTTTACTTTACTTTAATTTTTTAATTTGCTTTCCAGTACCATTTTCTGAGACCCATACGTTTTTCATTTCTTCATCTATGGACATGAGTGATGGCTCTTTTTATGTGGGCTGAAGTGTGGTTTTCATTGCGACTACTTTGGGATAATTTTACATTTTTGAATACTTCTTATCTTAATTTTAGAGGAGGCAAACTGACCGACCAAAAGATGCAACTTTTTTATATTTGTATTTTTATTTTTATTTTGTATCTTAATCCCCCTAGTGTACTAAGGGGTGCAAACACTTGAATGCTATTCCTCGGGCAGGATATCATAGGTGTACTAAGATGGTAGGCTTGTAGGCACCTAGCTCCATACTAACCTACTGACATTGTGATGTAAATGCACACCAAATGGGGTTAAGGAGTTAAATATTGTTTTGTGTCACATCTGTGATTTGTATATCTACTATTAAATACAAAAGCTATGTGACCATCCAAGTGTGGTAATTCCTAATCTTTTGTAGTGTTTGTGAAAACAAACTGTTGAAATCAATGTAGTAAAATGACAGACGTAAGAACATGGGTTTTTTGTTTGCTGCAATATTGTTATAATTTTTTTTATAGTTTATCAATATATTAATAAAACAAAAACATGTCTACAATTAAAACTGACATTTTTTTTGTAACCTTCAGGCTGCATTGTCCATTTTTGCTATGGTTGGCGGTCCCCTTCTTGGATTGTTTTCCTTGGGAATGTTTTTACCCTTCTGTAATCCTTTGGTGAGTATCCTTGACAGTAAATGCTGTTTTTTTAAATCCTGAAGAGTAGCGAACATAATACATCACATGTTTAAAACCAATAAATACATCAAATGAGTCTGTAACCAATTTACTTCAGTTACAAAGAGAATGTAGCGCGCACCATATGATAATACAAAACGCTGAGCCTAAAATAGGCAAGTGGAGGACAGCATCTTCAATAAAATCAAGCAAGCCCCCATATAAACTCTAGAAAGCTGCTCATCCAAATCTGCCTGCAGAAAACAGGAACTGTTTATGGTTCCGTATTCTGTGGAACAGCTCCTATATTCTGCTTGCTAAGTGCACAGAAGGAGGAGGTAGATGGTGATTGGTGCAGGTTCCAGACAGGTGGATATACCCGGGTAGCGGGTGTGCATGGATGTCAGGCCTACCAGTGTGGGATGGCTGGTGTAGTGCACCAATAAAGGAAGAACCATAGAGACTCAAAGCTTGGGATCTTGCAGGCTTTTACTTGCATCAAATTAAGCAGGTTACAGTCCTTCTAAGGTTCCTTTACAGGTAAACAATTTACCCTTGGGGTACACAACACTTCGCTTATCTCTACTGCTCCTCATGGATATACTGGAACTCTCTCTCTCTCTTTTCTCTCAGACCGCTGTTCTGGTTTTCTAGCCTTTGCCTGTAACGATGCGGCGCTGACAGACGTACGCCGAGGCGCCGACCGCTGACATCCGGGTGTGGATCCTCTGTGATCACCGCAGGCGAGGTGGTAGTTGGAGGACCACGCCAGGGAGTGGAGTCTAAGGGGCCCCTGGTCTTTGCCAGAGCCCGCCGCAAAGCAGGATGGACTTGGCTGCGGGACCCCCAGGTCACTACCCCTGACGTGGCCACCTGCGGTGGCAGCCGAGGTGCAGGACAGGAACATAGGAGAATATAAGCAGGGCAGGTAAAACGTACTCAGGAACACAGCAGGATACAGGAGGGATAAATGTACACATTACACCACAGGATACGGCAGGAACTGGGACGGTAACACAGCAGGTACAACAGGAACAGGGGCCAAGGCAGGACAAGGACAGGTGCAGAGAATCAACGTAACGGGAGACAGACAGAAGGTCAGGAGCCAGATGACACAGATGGACCAGCATCCCCGGGGAAGTCCAGAGATGCGCGGGAGCTCAAGCTGGAACCAGAAGACCAGCAACGCTGCAATGAACTGACCCAGGTAAGGGCAAGGACTTCCTTTTAAAAGGCAAGATCAGAGGTGAAGAGGCAGGTGCAGAACAAAAACCCAAATAAAAAGGCAGGAAGCTGCCGGGGCCACGCCCTAGGAGGACAGTGCACCGGCAGGCCCCCGGGAAGCAACAGGACGGGGACAGGTAAGCACAGGAAGGCACGACAAGCACGACCCATTGCAGGGGGAACCGCGGGGGAAACCTTTCCAATTCCCCTACGGGGAGGGATATACAGAGGCTAATTTAAAACTCCTGGGCCCCAAGCAGAAAGTGAAATTGGGCACCCCAGCTACCATGTGCTATTTATAATACTAATGTTGTCTATTCAGGAAGCTTTTGGTCCCCCAGGTGAGGGCCCGGGAGCGAGGTACCTCTGCACCCCCTATAGCTATTCCCCCCGGGGAAAAAAAACCAAACCCAGTACGCGCAGGCTATTACATCACGCCTCCTCTTCTCTTTGCCTCTCCATCTACTTTTTCTTCCATGACAGTTCCTAAGTCTGTCCTTCAGTCTCTCTTCCTACTAAACTCTCCCGTCTACCTGCTCCTGCTTGTCTCTTCTTCTCACTCCCGCTCCTCCCTGTGAATGCTCAGGCTGTTGGCATGCCTGCAGCCTGTCCATCTCTCTGTCAGCTATTAAGGGGGGTTTTTAGATGCTGAAATCTAAACAACTAAAACCCAAAATGAAGACTACATATGGAGGTCCCCCCTATATGGACTTGTAATCCCTTTTTTCTTTACATTGTTTGGGTGCAGGGCCCGTGTCAGTAAAGGGAGGTAAGGCCCCTCATTGGGCAGGTCTACCATGAAGCAGATAAATGAGCCACCAGTAGGTCGGTAGCACCATTGACAAAATACGGTGGGTAGGCAAGTCCCCAGGCAGGTAGGCAGCCACTCGACACATCAATCCAGGGCATGTGCTCTGAATTCCTGGGATCTATTTCTGACTGCCTAGGGCCCCTGGGAAACTGGCTAGTGTGCCCAATGGTTAAGACAGTCCTATTGTTTTCCCTTCCACATTCTTTATTTCACCATTGCACTTATTCCTTCTTGTTTGCTAGCAATGGTTTTCCTCCAAAAAGGGGAATCCTGCATAGGTACTTGCCATGTACTAGTGATAACCAAGAAGATGGGACCTTTCTATATGGGCCACATAGAAGCCCCATGACCTAACTTTATATCTAAATATAGGAATCCGCAGCACACAATACTTGAATATGCTTCAAAAACTGTATTTGTATTAAAAAGGTTCATATAAAAAAAAGTGTTTTTAAAAATTTCAATGTCATTACATGTGAAAATATACATTGTATAACATTCCATACAGAGTAGGCTATGTTCACACGGGGGAAATTGGGACGTATTTTGCGCCGTACTGCGCTCAATATGGGGCGAGATACGTCCCAGTCATTAGGTAAACCCCCGTTCTATTGAGAACTTGGATTACGTTTCCCCGCTCGCCAAAAAAAAGTGGGGGGGGAGATAAGTGAATGTCAATATAGCGACGAATGCGTCGCTAGTAAAAATTCTATGGGGCCCCCGGAATTATGCCGGTGAAAAACCCCTTTAAATGTTGTAATGTGGTATGTGATTTTTCTGAGTTTCGTAGATCGGACAAACCTTTTCACAGATAATACAAAGCTAACCGTTTTATAATATTGAAGAATTTAAATCAGGAAACATGCAAATACATACATATGACATACATACTGTTAGCACTTCCTTGCAGTAGCAGACCTATCACAGCTCCATGTATTTGTATGTTTGCGAGCTTGGACCTTGGGTCATTTCCCCCTTACCAATTCTGGGGTTTTATACATATAATACTGTTATTTATGGTGTTCATTTGCTCATTACATGTTTTTGCAACAAATTTTTTTCCCCCCATTCTTCCCCCAACTTGTTATTTTTTGATATTTATGAATTGGTTGTTTCCATAACCGGAAACTTTAGAAGAATTTTACTACCTATTGCCCCAACCCTTTACAGTTTGGGGCCGTTCACACGGCTTATTTAGCGCGGATTGGGCCTTTTCTGTGGCCGGGTTTTTTCGCTGCGTACGGCGCAATCCGTGCAGCAAATTGGTAATCCATGTCTCATAGGAACAGTGGATTCCGTCGCTCCTCCCGCTCGGCGAATCGGCCCGGGGGGGGGAAAACTGCATGACTTTTCCCGGCGCAAAACGCGCGTGGATAATGGAAGTTTTGGGGCCGGCGGGCAGCGCCGCCCCGCCCCCGGCCACGCCCCTTATTCAAGCCGGGAAATTTGCGGGCGCAACCCGGCTGAAACCCCGTCTTGAAAAAGTCGTGTGAACACGGGCCCCCTTACTCTTTTATGGAATGTTATCCCAATTTGTATATTTTCACATGTAATGAAAATTTTAAATTATTTTAAAAAAAACTTTATTTGTTTTAGGGACAAATTTTGTGAAAATAAAATACATTTTTTTAAAGCATACCCAAGTTCGTGTGTGTGCATTCCTATTTATTGATCAGTTGGGTTACAATACCCTTTCCACTAGCACCCTTTCATAACCATGTGCTGTTCATTTATGTGTCTGATTCCTACGCTTAAGAGGAATTATATGCATAGCATAAATATCTTTGGTACTTGTCTATAATACAGTTTCAAAATGTTAGGGAGACTGCAAAGAAGTATAAACCTTATGTAGTTAATGTACAGTAGGTAGAAATGAGTCTGGAAAATACTGGATGATATTTTGCATACACAGCTGTCTACTTAGGGACAATCTTGTCATGCTAACCTAGTCTAACAGTACATTTTTATCCACAGGGAGCTATAGTGGGTCTTCTTGTTGGATTTGCCACGTCCCTATGGGCTGGAATAGGAGCTCAGATCTATCCCCCACTCCCTGAGAGAAGTAGACCTCTACCACTTTCAACTGCCGCCTGTAATTTTAGTGATACAATGAACATCACAACTGTTACGAAAATGGCATTAACAACGTTAGCAACGACAGCACAGGCTGAAGCCAGTGAGAGGTGAGGCACTGGTTTGATGGACTTGATATGATTTTTGTAATTCCATATATTGAATATGGCCCTGCCTCTGTCCAATAAATTACTGGAGAATGATTTCACGTATAATACAATTGTCCGTTGCATATTATTATACAGAATATAAGCACCATTGTCCACTTTCTTGTATCTTGTTAGGCCAGAGCTTGCTGATTATTGGTATTCTTTATCGTACTTATACTTCAGCATTTTGGGGACCCTTGTGACCGTAGCTGTTGGTATAATTGTTAGTCTACTGTCAGGTATGTATTAAACTTGGAATTTTTCACAAACCGAATACAGAGTAAATGAAAACAAATGGTCTGATTTAAAAAAAAATAGTTGGGTAAATCAAGTTTTTTGTGACATAAGAAAATAAAGCATGAATAAACATACTGGGACTCGTTTATCAAAACTGTCTAAGGCCGTGTTCACACGGCTTATTCCAGACGGATTTGTGCGCCGTATTGAGCTCACAAATCCGCCGTAAATTAAGGGGCGGGACGGGGGGTGGGGCCGGAGTGCGTCGGGTGGCGCCGCACCCCGGGCCCCATAGACAATGCACTGTTTACGGCGCGTACCGCGCCGTAAAAATTGCATGTCACTTTCCCCCCCCGTGGCGGATTCGCCGAGCGGGGATGGAGCGACGGATTACCGTAATTGTGCCGGGATTGGCACCGTACTGCAGCGCAAATCCGGCGCGCAGTACGGCGCCAATCCGCGGCAGAATAAGCCGTGTGAACGAGGCCTAACAGTAAAACTATTTTTGTTGTCCAGAGAAACCAATCAGAGCTCAGCTTTCCAGAGCTGTTTGAAAAAATGGCCTCTGATTGATTGCTATGGGCAACAAAGACAGTTTTGATAAATGAAGCCCAATATGTCAATCTCAGTAGCATACACAGGATTTTGTACAAGGGGGTTCACGGCCATGATCATGGACACACTTGCATATTAAATACATATGAACACAAACAAATACACACTCAGATCAGTTTCAATGTCAGGTTAAAGGGGTTGTCTCACTACAAGGATTGCTTTTTATGTTAAAGATCTTGCAAAAACAAGTCACTTTGCAATATATGTCCATTAACAGTGTCCGACCTATTCTGAGATATCCCCTCTTGTATGGGCTGCATCAGCTCCTCAGGTCGTTATAGCTACAGACCTGTTTGATCTCTCATGATAGGCTGCCAGCACTGGTTGCTATAGCTACAGACCTGGCTTCTACTGCAGCCTAGTGGAAGACACTAAACACACCCCTGAATTTAAAATGATACCGAGTGGCTGTGACACAGCTGAGAACTGCTGCAACACGTGCAACAGTGATGTTTATAGTAGCTTAATAGGCAGCTCTGTGGGTTTGCAGGTCAATACCAAACAACACCACACGGCTACTGTTACTGGCTGCATAGTTTTGTGGGTGTGACCTCCAAATCTGTGTGGCCTCTTATCAGGGTAATTCAAAATGACTAGTGTGGGTTTCCACAGCAGTTCTCTGCTTTGTGGCAGTGGCACCACGAGGCAACTCCATGTATTCTTACCCTAGTAACTTACAAGTGACATCTATTTACATTAGAAAGGAAGCAGCATCTCCATAAATCACCCTCAAAATTTATTGCAAAAAAGATTAATACATAGTCCGCAACTAGCAGCACCTTGTTGTAGAGTATGTATTAATCTTTTTTGCATTAAATTCTTGAGGGTGATTTATGGAGATGCTGTTTCCTTTCTTCTTTGGATTGACATTTGTACCTATGCAGGTTTAGGACTGACCAGTGGCTGGATGCTGGTGCATTCAATACACCCCTTTTGTTTTTTGAGTGGGACTGCTATATGTGCATATTTTGGTTACTTAAAAAGACCTTTTGTGCTGTTCTCATATTCTTATTTTTGTAATCTATTCGCATTACACATTCTCCTTCCTTTTCTTCTTAGTTGGGCACAGACTGCTACAATGACTAGACTCTCTCAGATTACCCAGGTTACCTAGATGTCATTGGCTCTTCACTCTAGTAGTACTAAATAATGTGCCTCCTCAATAGAGATACACATATTAAAAAAGCTCCACCTAAAGTAGTAATTAATTATCATGTATAGTGTCCCTAATAAATAAGTGCCATAATAATGTTGCTAAAGTCACGTGCCATGCCAGTGCCCCGTGTAATTAATATAATGCCCACTGTAAATAAGCACTCATAGTGCTTCTTGTAAAGATGTTCCATCATTATATCCCTGTACTTAAGCACCATTATAGTGCCCCTATAAATAAGTTCCAGAAGCTACTGTGTATAGATAATCTATTAAAAATAATAATACCCACTTCTCCTATTCACCTGCTGTCATGTAATGATGCAGGCCACATTCTGTCTGGCTCCTGTTGAATTATGCATCGCACATCATTGCCCCACCTGCATTACTGAAAGCCGCCAACTAGCAAACTAATATTAATTATTGTATCCTCGTTCTATCGATGTGGACAAAGTGAACACTAGTGGGTCATCCAAGTTCTACATATTGGCTGTTATTTTAAGGCCTGGTTTGGCAGACCCTGCTGGATCAACCTTCTTATCTCACTAATGCCACTTCCCCCTTTTTATAACCTACAGGTGGGACTAATGTATACTGGAAGCTTTCACTTCATTTGTCAACAACTGAAGGTTTTACTTCAGTTGTGACTTCATTTGTCTCCCAGTCCCAGAGCAGTGTATAGCAACACATGGGTGCAGGTGGATGATAAGTGTAGTAGTGGAAGTGATGTGGTGCACTGGCAATAGAATAACTGACAGACAAGAGCAGCTCTGGGGTAACTTCAGCATTTACTCACGACACTGGTATTTGTGGGCTTTACAGATCATAAAGCCAGAGTACTTGTCCTTATAACTTCCCTCTTATCCAACTCTATCAGGCTGTACAAGGTACTGGTACTGACGCTGACCCCCAGCCCAGCCCGACACTCTCTACTTGGTCCTCTCTCTGTGGTGCCTTACTCTTCCAGCAGTCCCCCAAACTGCCCACCTCTATTTCTGTGTTGTCTGTCTGATATTCCTCTGTGCCTGTGCCTGCCCTGTCTATTGCCGGCAAATATACAGGGTTCCCCTTTAACTGCTGCCCACAACAGGAACTATATATACAGCACACTCAGTACTGAACTTGGAACTGGTACTAAACTCAACTGCCTGCATAGCTGGCAGGCTTTCTATATAGCTGTGTAACTTTCTCCCTCCCCTGTCAGCTCTCTGACTGCTTAACCCAGCAGCACTGTCTCCCTCTTGCTTTCCACACTACACAATGACTAGGCAATAACAGAAGAATATAGAAATCCTGTTATGCCTTATTGTGTTAATCACAATAAAGACATATATAGATAGTCATATTTGTTTTGCTTGGATGCTCCATCAGGTTTAAGGGTGTGCAAATATGATGTAGATTAAATCATTGAGTTATTTGTTTGGACAGTGATATAAGATGATGGGTAATACCACGGCCTTATAATCCTCATTGTACATTATGTTCATTACGTTGCAATATAATGGAATATATAATTTATCAAGCTTGAAACCTGTGAATGAATCTTACAGGGGGATGGAAACAGAACATAAATCGTGACTTTCTTTTTGGAAGACAAGATTGTGTACTTGACATGTTCTGCTGCTTCAAGACCAACAAGGTAAAAATAGTATGAATAATTTTACATAAAGGGTTGTCCCATATAGCTGTTCTCACTCTTACCTGCCGGTTTAGGTTCACAGTTTCTGTGCAGGCTGTGAGCAGTTCTACAGGAGTGACTGACATTTCTGCTAGTTGCTTTGCTAGCTCCTATTCAGAGCTATACCTGTTAGATGGACATTGGTTATGGAAGGGTTATGAAAGCAATGACACTGTCCAAGCAGGATGACAGGCTAAAAATATGAATTAGACAAGTTGAAATTTTCATAATTGGAGGATCAAAATATAAATATAAACTCACATGTTGCTAAGACAAAGTGTAAGCTTCTAAGTGACTCTGTTACATCCATACTCAACTATGTGCTCTGCAGACCTGATAGGATGGCACAAAGCTTCTCTCTGGTTAGTTACCCTAAGGGTTAAAGTTTATCTAGATAGAAAGATAACACCAGAGGCTGAGAAGCAAGCTCTGTCCTAATAATAAGACATAGCAGAAAGTCATGTCAACAGCCTGGCCACTGCTAGAGCCAGGCCAGAGAGAAGTAATCGGTAACTTAAGAATCTTGTGTAAATAAGCAGGGGATATGAATCATTGAGATTGGAATACCTCTTGAATAGATATCTAGATAGATACACAGATTTTTTTAATTATTGCCGTACCACTGTCCATTGAATAAAAAAAAGTTATACTCACCTCTTCGGCTTACCTTTATTTTAGTGCTGCACAGTCCTTAAGGTATGTTCACACGGCGTATTGCGGCGTGCACCTTTTCCAGCGCGTACTATCAACAGCACAACGACCTTGCCTCCTATTAATTTTGTGTTCTCACGTGCATAGTCGCCCGTAAGTGACATGTCACTTCTTTTTACGGGTGCATGGTACACGCCAGGGAATACACAGGTTTAACAAAGCATTCAATAAGTGCTTTTACTTGCCGAAGTATGCCCTGCAGATACGTTGTGTGAACATACCTTGTTTTGTTTACATATTCCTTCTTCTCAAAAGGGGCATCACCGCTGCAGTGGCTGATTGGCTGCAGCGCTCTCCTTGCACTGCCTGAACTCACCATTTGGAAGTAAGCTGTCTGTATAGTGACATCAGGCAGTGACACGTAACCACTGCAGCTAATCCCCATCTTTTTTAATGTGTTAAAACTGACATCAACACTTTAAAATTATATAATTAAATATATCAATACAGTAATCATTAAATTATCCAAATTTCACAAGGACTGGTTAGAGTTCAAGGCAATGTATGTACTCAACCCAACATAGCAACTAACGACAAACCACAACTAACTAGCACTAAAGAGGTTATGTCACAAATAGAGTTCATATACAGTAGTAAGCTCTAAACCATTATTTTAAACTACTTTGCAATATACTGACTAATAGCACCATACTGTTACTTACCAAATCAGTATTTCAAGACCAATAATACTAATAACAACAATATACAAGGACCAAATAACACCGCCACATACCAACCACTATAAAGAGCACTGTCACTGAAAATAAGCCATTACACTTAGACCACTATTACCGCCATACAGAGCCCATATAGTGGTAAAAAGCAGTTGTATACTGATTGAACACATAAAAATGATTACACTGCAGTTACATTTAGTGACTCACAGGAGACATCTTCTCTGATGACAGTTGTTCACTTTCCCCTTTTCTTCTCAATCCACTTAAGACCATCATGATGACATGATGGCCACAACTTTTCCCTGCAGAATTTACCCCACAAACATGTTAGACTATTCACTTTTCCAGGACTTCCCAACAAATCCCCACCTTTATAGGCCCCTCAGTAGGTAGATAGGTAAATAGGCCCCTCAGTCGATAGATAGGTATATAGACCCCTCAGTATGGTTAGGGCCTAGTACCGGCAGCAGCACAGATGGCTCGATAACATCATCACATCGCGCCGCCTGTGCCGCGGCAACTATAAGCTGCCTGAGCCGCCACCCGTACCGTTCAGGTGGTGACAGCAGTGATCGCTGCATCGCTGTGTCTATGTGACCCAGTAATGCAGCTGTGTGGTAAGTGGGGCAATTGTGAACACTGCGACCCCTGTAGCTATGCCACTGTTGATATCTTTTATCAATTAATCTATCATAAATATTAGTAATCTCATGTTGAAAATCACAGTAATCTGAACATGCCCTCTTAGAATGGGTATATTCTCCCATAGGAATGGCAGCAATCGTGTGCAGAGCATGATGGCTGTTAGCCCTCAAGTATTTGGATTACCTATCAGAAGTAGAGCCAAAAATGGCACTAAGGGTGACATGTTAGAAAAGAGGTGCCGCAGTAATGTGCTTAGTTTTGATGTACTACAGTTCATTTATATAGAGAATAGGGCTCAACAGTTTTTTGGTGCAAAATACACCAAAAAAATTCCGCAGGCCTAATTGGACATGTCGCCCATAATGTTCCAAAAAAAAACTCCATGTAAACTGTAAATCTAAATTGTTATGAACATACAGTAATTTAATAAAGATTAATGTACAGGAGATGTATTTTTGACCCAAATCATTAACAGTTCGTCTATGTATCGACCATATATTAGTATATGCGATGCATATGGATTGGCAGGGGAACAGATAGATAGATAGAAAATTTGTAATACAACCGATGCATGGTTAAAAATTGTATATTGTGTCTTACGGTATATAAGTTGTTAATTGAAAGTGTATATTTAGATGGAACCCTTTGTATGAAAAATTTAAAGAATTTGTAATAATTAGCTTTTTGTGCAAAAAATTAAATTGTTTAAAATTAAATTTTATATCATTCTCATAACTAACTATATCTGTGTGTTTTTTATTGTATAGGCTGAAAAGGTTAAAGATATAAGCTGGAAACCATATCCAGGAGCAGGACATGACAACCCCACTTTCTCACAGGATGATATTAGTTTATCTTAAATGACAAAAAGACTAATGCCTGAAGAACTGCCATATTTGTGTATGTTTATTATATACACTAGATATAATTAATCTTCTTGACTAACCATATAACTTGTTGTTCAACTTTTTAGAATTTTTTATTTATATGTGGTGATTAAAGGGGTTGTCTCACTACTTTCATTCATCTTACCTCTGTCCTTTTTTCTTGGTTTCACTTTTCAGGGTAGTGTTTACTGGCTTTACTACTCTAATACAGGCTATAGTAGAAGCCAGGTCTGTAGCTATAGCAACTAGTGCTGGCAGCCTATCAGGGTAGATCAAACAGGTCTGTAGCTATAGCGACCACAGGAGCAGCCCATACAAGAGGGGATATACAGGAATAGGTAGGACACTGTTAATGGACACATATTGCAAAGTGACTTGTTTTTGCAAGATCTTTAACATAAAAAGCAATCCTTGTAGCGAGACAACCTCTTTAAGAACTTAGACAAGTTGATTCTTGTATACGTGAAACAAAACAACAAAAACGGCAACCTCAATGGTTCCAAACAGAAATAGATAAATAAAAAATATGAATAAAATAATGTCAAACTAGACTTGCTTTTTGTTTCTATTACATGCTATCACTAAGTGATCATTTAAAGGGAATGTGTCAGAAAACCATGTTTAAAGGCAAATAGCTGCTTTATGCTGCCCGAACAACGGGCAGCATGAAATAGCTGCAGGTTACCCGATCTTTACCCTGTGTGTTTTACCCTAAAACACCACAGCCAGGGCCGTTCCTAGGGGCGCCGAGGCTCCACTCACCTGAGGCGGGAGCTGCGGCCGCCCGCCTGCCTCGCCCGCCCGCAGATTAACCCATTAGCCCTTGACTCTGCACGGCCGTTGTAACACAGCCGCACAGAGTCAGTCAGCAGCTGCACACTCGCTGTGCAGCTGCGGTAACAGGGAAGGAGGCAGGATGAATCCGTCCTGCCTCCTCCCCTGTATGTATCCGTATGTATCCTGTATGTATCCGCACAGCTTTAACCACGCCCCCTGCGATGCTGGGATCTCCTAAGCCGGCAGCCTGTGCACGGCCTAGGAGATCCCTGGGAGCTGCGCAACAGTGTAAGTGGCATGATGACGTCACGCCGCTTACACTGCTCAGCAGCTCCCGGACCTGGACGCGCAGACCGTGGTCAGGTACCTTTTTTTTAAATTTTATTATCATTAGCTGCTACCTGGCTATAGGGGCATCTACCTGGCTGTAAGGGGGCATTGAGGCCGGGAGAAGATGTTATGACGGTCTGGGACAGATGGAGAAGAAGAGACAGACAGACAACAACTCTTCAGAGACGTCTCCCGTAAGTGCCTGAATGTAATTTTACTGTAATTGCTTATGTGTCTGCGGAGTCTGTGTACAGCTGGTATCCACTGTATGTGGATAATTTTAATTGTAGTATAATGGTTTGTATTCCGTAATGGTATGTTGTATTATTCAGTCACTATGTAGTGGTGTTATGTGGTGGTTATCTGTGGACATAGTGTGGCAGTATTATTCAGTCACTATGTGCTGGTGATATGTGGTCATGGTATTGCGGTATTCAGTTACTATGTGGTGGTGATATGTGGTCTTAGTAGGACATTGGTACTATTAGCCTGGGATTCTGGTTTTGTGTAGTGGTGTTATTTGGTAACTGTATGACTATTGTTTAGTAGTTTTATACGTAGTATATTGTGTTAAAGCTTTTTGTATATTTTAGATTTGGTTGATGGTGATGCAATGTGTTGTATTGTGGCGCATTATGTTACGAGGGGTTGGGGGTGGGGTCGAAATTTCTTAACCTCGCCATGAGTGCAATTTAGCCTAGGAACTGCCCTGGCCACAGCGTTCCCGGGTAAACACCCAGTGAGAAGCCGCTGTGCCCGGTCTGATGTGCAGCTTCTGCCCGCTCCCTCAGCTTGACTGACAGCTCACTCCAATGTTTGTGTATAGGGAGAGACCCGTCAGCCAAACTGAGGGGGCAGGGAGAAGCCTCACATCGAACTCATCTCCCCGCACCTGCGACAAATTCACTGTGTGTTTACCCAGGAACGCTGCAATGTTTCGGCATTAAACACACAGGGTTAGGATTGGGTAACCTGCAGCTATTTCATGCTGCATAAATTAGCTGACAGGTTCACTTTAAATCAAGGGTGATGTCTATGAATTTGCTTGCGCCATTTTTGTAACTTTGCACCGATACAAATAGACATAGAGGAGTGTATAATATGACAGTATAAATTAAAGTGTTATGTGCCAAACCAGTGACCCTTGGTTGCCCAATAGCCAACTGCTGGTTCACCAGTTCTTCCATGGATCCTCATAATACTCAAAATTGGCGCATTGAGTGTTATGCGCCATACTTTATATGGCAGTTTCGCAGAAAACTTTGGCGCATTAAAATGTGTTGTCAGGCACACATTACGCCAAGTTTGGCCGTACGCCTGTTCATACAGCTATAGATTCGGCAATATACGGCAAAAAAATGGCGAAGGCGAATTCATAATTGTGGTCCCAAGTTTTTATTAAATGTAGTTTTTACTTTGGCCATTCAGCCATATAATGCATTGATACTTTCTGTTTTGTAGAAATTGCATTTAATCAGTGATCTCATCATAATCACAGGCATCATCATAAATATATAAATAAATACAGTATCTCACAAAAGTAAGTACATCCCTCACACTATTGTAAATATTGTATTATCATGGGACAACAATGAAGATATCACACTTTGACACAATGTAAAGTAGTCAGTGTAAAGCTTGTATTACAGTGTAAATTTGGTGTGCCCTCAAAATAACTCAACACCCACTGTCTAATGTCAATGTCTAAACTGCTGGCATAAAAAAGTGAGTACAACCCTAAGTAAAAATAGACAAATTGTGCCCAATTTGCCATTTTCTTTCCACGGTGTCATGTGACTCATTAATATTATAGGTCTCAGGTGTGAATGGAGAGCAAGTGTGTTAAATTTGGTGTTACTGCTCTCACACTCTCTTATATTGGTCACTGGAAGTTCAACATGGCACCTCATGACAAAAAACTGTCTGAGGATGTAAAAAGTACTTGCTCTACATAAAGATGACTTAGTATAGAAGAAGATTGCCAACACCCTGAAATTGAGCTGCAGCACGGTGGCCAAAACCATATAGCGGCTTAAAATGACAGATCCCACTGAGATCTGGCCTTGCCACATTTGACCAAAGAAGTTGAGTGCACATGCTCATCGTCATATCCATGTCTGTTCAAAATAGACACATGAGTGCTGCCAGTATTGCTGCAGGGGCTAAAGGGGTGGGTGGTCAGCCTGTCAGTTCTTAGACCATACACTGCACACTGCATGAAATTGGTCTGCATAGCTATTGTTACAGAAGGAAGCCTCTTCTACAGGTGATGCACAAAAAAGCCTGCAAACAGTTTGCTGAAGACAAGTAGATTAAGGATATGGGTTACTGGAACCATGTCCTATGGTCTGATGAGACCAAGATAAACTTATTTAGTTTAGATGGTGTCAAGTGTGTGTGGCGGCAACCTGGTGAGGAGTACAAAGACAAGTGTGTCTTGCCTACAGTCAAGCATGGTAGTGGGAGTGTCATGGTTTGGGGCTGCATGAGTGTGGTCAGCTGTGGGGAGTTACAGTTCATTGAGTGTCAACATGTACTGTGACATATTGAAGCAGAGGATGATCCACTCCAATTGTCAGTATTCCAACATAATAATGACCCCAAACACACTTCCAAGACCACCACTGCCTTGCTAAAGAAAATAAGGGGAAAGGTGTTGGGTTGGCTAAGCATTTCTCCAGACCTAAACCCTATTAATAGCATCTATAGGGCATCCTTAAATGGAAGGTGGAAGAGCACAAGGGGCGACATGTGTGAACGGGCTTTACGCCTGTTTTCAGGCGTATTCTGTGCCTCACCGGCCCGAATCCCCTGTCGGAGGCAGGGATACGATGTTAGGTGCAGCATTCGCCACTTTCGGCTGCGCCACACATGAAGGGGCGTGCAATGGGCGCGATGTAGGCGTTCCGGGGCGGGACGCAGCGCGCTCAAAAAGTCCGAGGCGAAGTGAACCGAGAACGGAACATGAGAGGAAACATAGAAGATCGCAAGAAATCTTGGCGCTCAGCGGCATGGAGTATGATTAAAAAAAATCGCCTTTATAAAGGCGTAAAACATTCTCTGAAAAAGAGCTCAAACCTTCCAAAAAAAATAAAACAAAAAAAAATTTACTTTCCAAAAATCTAGAACGGCACAACATCAGGAATTAGGATATTGGAAATTGCCGGGAAATACAGTAATTCAAATTCTGTAAGCTATTCTCATTGGTCGGCATAAACCAATCAGAATAGGAGCGACAGTGAACCATTAAAACCTATGGAGAACTATTGACCAATCAAAATCAAAGGCGGGACAGTTCAAAATACAGTAAAAATACAGAAAAGAGCTGATTGGTTAAGCTAGCGGGGCCTTGGCTAGCTCAGCCAATCAGAATAGGAGCGACAGAGACCCATTAAAACCTATGGAGAAGAATTGACCAATCAAAATCAAAGGCGGGACAGTTCAAAATACAGTAAAAATGCAGAAAAGAGCTTGAATATGGTTGGAGACTCAAGGGCGCAGGGAACTTGGACCATAAAACCAAGCCAATCAAATGACAGTAAACAGCTTTGTGAGCTACTTGCCACAATTAGTATGTCCATGAGCAGAATCGGGGCAATGAAATCTCGGCTCTCAGCGCCGTGCGGCATGGAGTATGATTCCGAAAAAAATCGCCTTTATAAAGGCGTAAAACATTCTCAGAAAAAGAGCTCAAACCTCAAAAAAAAAAAATGAAAACAAAAAGTCACTTTCAAAAAATCTAGAACGGCGCAATATCACGAATTTGGATATTGGAAATTGCTGGGAAATACAGTAATTCAAATTCTGTAAGCGCTTCTCATTGGTCGGCATAAACCAGCCAATCAGAATAGGAGCGACAGTGGCCCATTCTAACCTATGGAGTAGTATTGACCAATCAGAATAGGAGCGACAGGGACCCATTCTAACCTATGGAGAAAATATTGACCAATCATATTCAAAGGCGGGACAGTTCAAAATACAGTAAAAAGGCAGAAAAGAGCTGATTGGTTGAGCTAGCGGGGGCTTGGCAATCCTGGCCTGGAATAAAGCACATCTTGTTGTTTCATTCGTTTTGTGAGTGCAGCAGTTTTTTCTGTTTTATATTTTTTGACCTGTGACGTGGGTCTGTGCTGCTTGCACCCAGTTTCTTTTTTCATTTCAGTAGTGCAGCCTTTTTCTAGTATTTAGATAGATAAATAGATAGATAGATAGCACTCACAGCACAGCAATGGTGGCCAGGGAAGTCCACACAGAAAGACAGAAAGCATGGATCTTACATAGGTGGGTTTCAGCAACTAGGCCTACAATGCACTCTCCACCCATTACTGGTCAGTAGCATGCAACATCGCAACCACCGTTGGGATGATTCTCTGGCTCTTTCCCCGCTGTCCAGGCTTTGGCAGAAGTCTGTGCTCTTGTGTTGGAGGTCTGCTTGTGCGGATCCAGAATGCAATGTGTCGCACCATAAATGGTGAGTATGGAGTGCTCACTTTGCCACCGACAAGCTGAGGCTAGGCAGATGTTCTTGTTTTGCACAGGATCAGCTCTACAACCTCTCTGAATTCCTTCTCATCCTACTGTGCCTTTGATGTGTAGCTAGACTTTGCTAACTGAGTGCGGGTTGTCACACAGATCCACGTGGAGCTGTCTAAAAAGTGGCCGTTCCAGCAGCCCTGTCCTTTTATGTTAAAGATCTTGCAAAAACAAGTCACTTTTCATATATGTCCATTGACAGTGTCCGACCTATTCCTAGATATCACCTTTTGTATGGGCTGCATCAGCTCCTCAGGTTGTTATAGCTACAGACCTGTTCAATCTCTCATGATATGCTGCCAGCACTGGTTGCTATAGCTACAGACGTGGCTTCTACTGCAGCCTAGTGGAAGCCAGTAAACGCCCCCGAATTTAAAATGAAACCAAGAAAACAGGACTGAGGTAAGATGAATCAATGTAGTGAGACAACCCCTTTAACATTGAGTTCAATGCAACTTTAGTGTCACATTCCATGTTAAAATCCTGATGCAAGCCATCTCCTATTTATTTGCATGGCCAGTCCATGCTTTAGTTCACACAGTGAACTACAACACAGCTTTTCTTGGTACAGTACAGAAAAAAAGTATGGATATGTCCATTCTTTGAAGCCGATTCATTTAGGATTAAACTTTGGCAGGTGTGATGCTTGTTAGCCCCATCACCTTGGATTTCTGCAAAGGATTACACCTGAGACATGTGAATATACCCACACAGTATAAACTTAAAGCTGGCAGTCTTAGAATATTTCAAATTTTTCACATGAATGCTTTGCTAAATATCTAGCACATCTTTAAATTTCCTAACTTTTTATACCATGTTTTGGTTGGCTTAGATTGCACTGATATCCTACTTACATTTTTTTTTATCATAACCTTTCCAACATAGCCATACCCTTTCAGTCTAAGCCATGCTTCTTGGTACATAAAAAGTGAAATGTGTCTAAAATTCATAATAAATGTGTCTAAAATGAGATGTGCCCATCCTTGGCATATTTTACAGTAAATCTGCCACAGTATTCCAAATGTATTGTCACTAGAGCTCTTTACAGCGAGTTCACAATCTCTCTCTATAAACAAGTTATATCTTTGGCCATGGAGCAGATCATTCAATTACGTTGCATTGTTTGTTGTTGCAGACTTTTGGTGTGAAACAAACTTATCATTTGTGAACACGGCCTTATCCTTCCATTTTGGGATTCAATTCCAGTTTTAATTAAAATCAAAGTATTACTAGCATGACACTGACCATATGCATCAGATTGATTATTTGTACAGGTGACAGCTATCCCTCTGGATCCTTCCATACACATTCACATTCACACTTGGCTTGGAGTGAATGTGTTCTGCATGTGGTGAGGGGAACAAGCTGCTGCCAGACTCCTCTGACAGTGGTTTATCTCTCCAAGAACTAAAGTATAGGGCAACTGAACTCCTACTGCCCAATCCTTATCTCCACCGACATCATCTGTCAGAAGAGAGTTTAAAATGACATACATTACACGGTCAGCATATCCCGCCAATATTGGCAGGTTTGGCTATCATTTATCTTACTTATGGATATGGTCAGCTTAAGGATATATTAACATGCAGCAGATTTGTTGATGAAATGTTTTTGTTGAGGAGCTACAAATGATTTTATCACCTTCTGAGGGCTTTCAGGTTTCTCTAGTTACCGACCTGTTTGCTTGTTCTCTCCTGCTGTTTGTCTTATCTGATACCAGGGAGTGATGTCATCATACAGCTCAGGCACAGAACTGCTGGCAGCCTGAGAGCTTGTATGTTATCTGATTTTTCAGACAAAATACACTAATTAATACTGCTTACTTTAGCTCTGAAGCCTCTCTGGACTTGGTAGCAGGAGATTGTTTATCTAATCTAGACTAATTAGCAGAAGTCTGAATACACGAAGCTCATATGGTAATTACAAACAGCTTGACCAGGAAGTGACATGATGAAAGAATGAAACAGTAAGATTAGACAACACCTTTAAGGCTATATTCACACGGGTAAAATTGGGACGTATTTCGGCCCGTATTTCGAGCCGTACTGCGCTCAATACGGGCCAAGATACGTCCTAGTCATTACGGTAATCCAAAGTTCTCATAGAGAACTATGGATTACGCCTCCTATCCCCGCTTGCACAATACGGCGCGGGAGGAGATAAGTGACATGTCAATTACTAGCGGCGAATACGTGCCGCTAGTAATGAATGTTTATGGGGCTGGCAGGCTGCGGCGTCCCCCGCCCCGCGGGAGCTTGCGCCGATCGCCCCACAATTATGCCGTGTGAACATAGCCTAAGGACATGTCCCCACAGCACGGGTTTTCGGCCGGTTTTTCAGCCGGTTTGCGGTTTTTCAGACCGCCTGAAAAACCGGCCAAAAATGAGCACAATGGTACTCCGGTGACAAAACGTTATAGAAGCACATTCTTCCATCCGGTTTTCAGACGGAATTTGTGCTGCTCAATGTGAAGGGGGAGGGCTTTTCTCCGCTCATTGCGGAGAAACGCCTTCTCACCCGCGGCCGTGGGGACGGCTGCAAAACAGGACAAATACCGGCCGGCAACCCGTCCGTTAATTGTTCTGTGTCGTGGGAATGCACCCTAAGGGGTTAACAGGTCATCTTAATGAGAAAATAGAACTGATGCGGAGTTGCTAAATGGATTTGCACTGAACAGGCTGGATATGAGAAATGTGAACAGGATGTTTGCTCCAGGTTGAGATCATGCAGTGTCGGGACAATTTGTAGGCAAAGGTAGGTGACCACCTAGGGTGCCACTTCACCCCAGGAAGAAAAGGGAGTGCAAAGAAGTCTGGAGTGAATTTTCCATTGGGGGAGCTATGTGCCTTATTGCCTGGGCCACCAGAGTACCTTGTCTCAGTCCTGAGATCACGTGCTTATTCCAACAACGTGTTACAAATTGCTAAACAAATACAATAATAATAATTGCATGATTTTAAATATTATCTTTCTACTGATTTTAGTTTACAATATAGAAAAATAGGATAAAAAAGAAACATTTACTTTTATTGAGTGTCAATAGTAATATGTAACATGTCTTATAAACAGGAGTGAGATTTGTACCTCATCGGGCATCCACTATTGAATCTCTTAGCACCTAGTCTGTTTACTAGAACGTCTCCCAATGTGAACACTTGGCTCTCTACCAAGGGATTCAGTAGGTGTGGTCATGTTAAATGTATGGCATGTCAGTACACAGCCAGAGTAGATAGCTTTGCTTCATTTGTTAATAATAAAGCATATACAATTCAATCTTACATTTAATGCAATACTAAATTTGTCAGATATTTAAGTTGCTGTGAAGCATGCTGTTTACAATATGTAATGTGCACTACCGAACCTCTGAAGATTTGTATATGAAGGCATCTATCTGATGTAATTAGACCTGTATCATTCGTATCATCAACATAATCTCGCCATTTCCAAGACATACATGCAGGTGTCTGCCTTCTCGTTCATGGGTATAGAAAAATCTTTACGAAAAATTACTCAGTAGAGAATACTGCTGGATTGTTTGCCTAGAAACTAGAATACCATATGGTTTAAATATTAAACAGGATGTTTATTATCAATATTAATTATTTGTCAGAGTTTTTCTGATTGTATGATTTTTCTTTTAATTTGTTTACTTTCCTTTACTTGCATTGAGGCATTTACATCATGTGACCTGTGATTTAAGAAGTGTTTCAAGATAGATTTTTTTAAAATCTGTCTGAAATGCATCAACATCTCATATAATCTATAACATTGTTATTATACATTTCTTGGAATATTTTAATGGTTTTGTTTGAGTAAAGTATGAAGATGTTTTAAAAGTCAACTTCACTGGTGTATAGCTTCCAATTGCTCTAAATCAAGTTTTATCGTGACTTCTCCATGTCTCCTCCAGCTGAAGGACCTTTGGAACTGAGTGAACTGACATAACTTTATCTTGTTACAGGCAGTATGAAAGTGAACCTGGTAGCTACAATTCTCAAAAGATGTAGTTTAAGTTGTTTAACCCTTAGGCCGTGTTCACACGGCTTATTCCCGACGGATTTGTGAGCCGTATTGAGCTCACAAATCCGCCGTGAATAAGGGGCGGGACAGGGGCGGGCGCCAGAGCACGGCGGGGGCGCCACTCCCGGCCCCATAGACAATGCATTGTTTACGGCGCGTACGCGCCGTAAATAATGTGCATGTCACTTTCTCCCCGCCCGGCGGATTCGCCGAGCGGGGAGTAGCGACGGAATCCACTGTTCTCTATGAGAACTGTGGATTACCGTAATGACAGGGACGGATTGGCGCTGTACTGCAGCGCAAATCCGGCGCGGAGTACGGCACCAATCCGTGCCCAAATAAGCCGTGTGAACGAGGCCTTACTGTTGCAACCAGTTTTGGCCTTCCTGACACAGCCCTATTTTTGAAATCTGATATGTGTCACTTTATGTAGGAATAACTTTTTGATACTTTTACCTATCCATGTGATTCAGAGATTATTTTTTCCTGACACATTGTGCTTTAAGTGACTAAGAAATTTTGGTCAATACAATCCTTGTTTATTTGTGAAAAAAAAGTTGGCATTTTCAATTTCAAGTTCAAACATTTCTACATGTAAGACAGATGGTTATTTCACACAAAATAGTTTATAACTAGCATCTACCATATGTCTACTGTAGGTTGGCATCATTTTTAATTGTCATTTTATCTTTTTACGAAATTGGGGGGCTTAGAAATTTATTAGTAATTTTTCACATTTTCCAGAAAATTTGCAACTTTTGATTTTTTAGTGAGCAGTCCATTTCTGATGTTACTTTGAGGGGCCTGTATGTTAGATATTCTCTATAAATTACGCCATCTAAAAAACTACACCCCTTAAAGTATTCAAAACACTGTTGAGAAAGTTTGTTAACCCATTAGGTGTTTCACAGAAATTAAAGGAAAATGGAGGTGAAATTTCAAAATGTAAATTTTTTTTCAGATTTTCAATTTTTATCCATTATTCACTGGAACATTATAGATGTGACCAGGGAAATGCAAATAAACATTGATACCCCAAATTCTGTCTTTTTTTGGATATCCCATATGTGGCCCTAGTGCGCTATTTGGCTCAACCACAGGCCTCAGAGAAGGAGAAGCAGCTACTGGACTTTGCGGTCTCATTTCCATTATGATTTTCTTTAGGCGGAATTTCAGGTTTGCGGACAGCCTAAGGTGCTAAAACTTAATAAATATCCATAAAAAGATCCATATTGGAAACTACAACCTTTAAGGAATATATCCAGGGTTGTAATGAGTATATCAACTGCACAGGTGTTTCACAAATTCTTTTAGGCTGTGAAAATGAAAAATTTATATTTTTTCCAACAATCTGCAATTTTAGCTGAAAATGTTTCATTTTTACAAGGAATCCTGAAAAATTCCCCCAAATTTTGTTATGCAATTTTTTTCCAAGTGCAGCAACACCCTATATGTGGATGCAAACTGCAGTTTGGACGCATTGCAGGGCGTACAAAGGAGGGAGCGCTATTCGGCTTTTGGAATGCAGATTTTGGTCGATGCCATGTTGCTTTCGTAAAGCCCCCAAAGTACCAGAACAGGTGAAATTTTCCATAAGTCACCTCATTTTGGATTCAACATACCTCAGGGATCTCATCTAGGGGTGTACTGTGCATTTTGGACGGACAGGTGTTCCATAGTTATTTTTAGTATTGGGCCATGAAAATGGGAAGGAAACACAGTTCTGCCATTTATTTATTTGGTCTCCATTTTACAGCACTCGCCATGCGGTATAAATGTCATGATAACTTTAGTATGTGGGTCGGTACAATTACAACAATATCAATTTTATGTAACCTTTTTATGCTTTAATACTTTTACACAACAGAAATGCGTTTATAAAATATTGCATTTTTATGTCGTCATAGTCTGATAGCCATAGCTTTTGTATTTTTCTGTATATGGAGCTGTTTTTGCAGGATTTCCGTTTTCAGATTGCCATTTTCATTGGTGCCATTATGGGGTACATATGACGCTTTGATTGCTTTTTATCACGGTTTTTGGGAGGCAGGATGAATAGAATTCAGCAATCCTGGTAGTGTTTTTTTATTTTTATTTTTTGCAGCAGTTACCTTGCAGTATAAATGACAAGCTAGCTTTACTCAGCAGGTCAATAAGATTACAGTGATACCCAATTTGTATTGTTTTTATGTTTTACTGTATTTACACAATAAAAAAAAGAGAACATGTTTTTGTATTGCCATAGTTTGAGAGCCATAACTTTTTTATTTTTCGGTGTACAGAGTGGTGTAGGGGCTTTTTTTTGCAGGATGAGCTGACATTTTTACTGGTATCATTTTTTGGGGTTCAAGTATTTTTGATTGCCTTTAAATCCGTTTTTTGGAAGGCAGGGTTACGAAAATACTGCAGTCCTAGTAGTGTTTTTTAATTTTTATTTTTAACAGTGCTCACCGTGCAGTATTAGTGACATGTTAGTTTTATTGTGTAAAACAATATTTATGCATCACTATGTTCTGATAGCCATAACTTTTTTCTTTTTTCCTTAGACAGAGCTGTGACTTTTTTTGTGGGATGAACTGATGTTTTCATTGGTACCACTTTTTTGTTTATACGACTTTTTATCGCTTTTCATTGAGATTTTCATTGAGATTTTAATTCATGAATTAAAATCTCAATTCTGTGACCTTTTTTTATGGCGTTCATTGTGCGGGTTATATAACAAGACAGATTTATAGAGTAGGTCACTACACACACGGCGATACCAAATACGTGTATACGCGGCAAGTATTTTTTTTTTATCTTTCTTGGGGCGATTGGCGTTTGGAATAAGGGCGGTGTACGTGTTTTTGTTTGTGTTGTGTTTTCCTTTTTTTTTTTTACTTGTTTTATACTTTTTCACATTTTTTTACTTGTCTCCACAGGGGACTTGTATCAGTGATCTTTTGATCACTTTCACTATGCATACCAGTATATAGCAGTACTGCTATGCATAGTAATTGCCAATCATTATGCCCGGCCATGCCCTCATGGCATGCCTGCATATAATGACGTCGCAGGCAGCCTGGAAGCCTTTGTTAGGCTTCCAGGTTTATAGAGAAATCATCAGCATCTGCGATTACATTAACGATGTTACCTTATGTACAAGACAGGGAGTCCTTCTGTCTTACTGTTTTGGGCCCAATACACACTTGTGAATAGTTAAATTGAATTGGTTCTAAAAACTTTCATCGTGAAGTCACCCTTCTGAGCCCAGCACGATGGTTAGGAAAGTACGTGGATTACATAGAAGTGATTACAACCTGCAGTTCAAGCCGTGTGAACTTAGCTGTCAGATCGTGTGAGACAACTTGAAGAAACCCCTGTCCCAGAAGGAAACTTTCATGCGTTAATTTAATAACAAAATTTCATTTAATGGGTCATTTGATTTATAGTAGTGGCAATTAATATTATCATTTTTTTTTTTGTAGCTCTGAAATTAGTCCCTTACAGGATTACATGCTGCTGAACTTATGTGGCTGTTTTCCAAATGATTTGACAATTGGCTTGCTACTTCATGATGGTATTTTGCCTTTCTCTGGAATCACACTGTTAGGACAATAGGCTGAACTGGATGGACGTCTGTCTTTTTTCGACCTTACAAAATAAGTAACTATGTTAGGGATGGAGATAGGATTGGATTTATGCTTAGGGTTGGAAAAAAAGTTAGGGTAAGGGTAAAAGTTGAAGTTAGGGTTCCTCACATATGTGACAATGTTTTCATTAAAATGGAGGCATTTGTCGGCTGTGGGTGCTTTCCAGAGGAAAGAAAAGATATGCAGACATTTTTCCCTCATGGACTCATTTTTCCTAATAGAATTCAGGTTCAAAGCTTCCTGACTCTTGAATATTTTGACATGTTCAGCTGAACTGCTCTCAAACTGAAATTTTACCTATTTGAGCAACACTATTAGTAACATATCAGATAGTGTAAGTTACACTGTTTATGGACCAGAATAACTTACAACTTATGTTAATCAATCACACGTAAGTCAGTTTTTGTGTGAATTACAATGTTTTGGGCCCATATGAACTTACACTGAGAATATGTAATACTAATTGTATTCAGGAAAAATTACTGAAATACTACATTCATTCCAACAGGTACTACTTTTTCCTTATAAAATCAAAAAAATAATGATATGTTTGTTTGAAATTTAGACTGTGAGCCCCAATGTGGACAGTGAGTGATTACAAACTCTGTTCAATGTTGTAGTAGAACTTAGGCTGTCAGCAATTCAGATGTAGCAAAGACAAACTTGACAGACAACGCACCATGATATCACGACACAGAATGTTGTTTAAACTTTTTCAATGCGTTATAAATAACATAATAATTAGATACAACTTTTATGGATGCAGTGAAATCAATTTTTTATTTTTTATATGGTAAGTGGTTTTCTTAACATTTTTATTATTCTTTTTTTTTTTTTTTTACCTTAACATTTAGTCCCTCTACAGGACTTGAACATGCAATTGCTTGAACTATATGTGGCAGTACTGATTCCAAATGATTCTTACAACTATGTGCTTTGCTGTTGATTTGTTCATGAAACTGGTATCTAAGTGATACCAGGATATTCCTGAATATGACTATTATGACAACCTGACTTACAGATAAAGATGAGCATTGAATGAATTAAAACAATGGAGTTATGTTATGAGTAAATCCTCTGACAAAGGGGGTAATGTGCTACTGTGGCCAACTAGGACACATAAACATGAAGTGTTTAGACAACTACGTAATAGTAAAACAGACTAACAAAACCCTTTGTCTCAGGACCCATTTATTAAGAACACCCTGAGGACAGATGTGCTGTGTGTACTATCAAAATGGAGCCAGACACTCTAATAATTACAACCGTAAAAACAAAAACAAAAATCAGCAATGCCAAATTAATGGGGCACTAGGACCATCTGTGCTCAGGCTATTTTTAATTAAAGCTGAGTATAGCTGCCCTTAAAAGTTTTGATGACTAGTCTCCAAAAGAGGTGAGTCTGTTTAGTGTAGGGTCACATCTGTCAGATGGACTCACACAATTTAATTAATTTGTGCAGCAATATACATACACATTCCAATATCAGTAGCACACTATCAACTAAAGAAACAATCAAAGGCACCTAGGAATTTTTGAAAAAGCATTTCTGCTATTTAGTATACATGAAACTAACTTATTTTACATTTTTGATAAAAACTGCTTAAGCCCACCTCCCAATCCAAGTTTTTGGATGTACAAAGCCAAATATTGTTTTTTAGCTTGTGTATGGAGGAGTGGCTGCCTCATCGTTGGGTTTTCGCACTCATCCCACCTTCACAGGTTTTTAAATAAATGTAGTGTACTTAGTAGCTGGTGCCTTCACTCCCTGGGCTTTGGCTTCGGCTACAGTATAAGCCATGTATGCTATTATGAGAGTTGTGCCTCTACACTAAAAGCGCAACTCAAATTGATGAGTAGATCAAATACTCAACTGTATACGTTCTACCAAACATACGTCACCATCTGTGCGCCCATTTGTTTCTCCTTTTGTCTATATATATATATATATATATATATATATATATATATATATATATGAAAAGTCCACTGCACTCCAAAGAGAGCAAAAAGGTGGTTTATTCCCCCATGCTAGATAAGCGACGTTTCAGCCCCCTCATGAAGCCTTTGTGAGGGAGCTGAAACATCGCTTATCTAGCATGGGGGAATAAACCACCTTTTTGCTTGAATCTATGTATTTGCAGGTAAGTGGGGCATGGTGCTTTACATGTATAAGTGAGTGGAGGACCATACGTTGTGCCACACTTCTCTGTCAAGTACTAAACAAGTATTGTGAGGTTGACTAGCAAAGCTATCCAATTGGACGAGTAACCTAAGCCTACCTACAACTGCCATCACCAACTTAGTATATTGCTAAAAGATAATTGGCTAATTATGTAGCCTAGTGGTTAAAACTGTGCCTGCATATACGGGGCTGCAGGGCATTAGGTATAAATCCCACCATTGGAAGATCTGCCCATCATTAGGCCACTAAAATTCCTGCTGCTTTTTTTGCTTCCTAAAAAGGGCTTCATTGCATTTCTAAACAATTTATTTTCCTGCTGAGCGCAAGTGAGATGGACAGAAGTAAATTACACAGGCTGTATGTAACAGAGGTTGCATGCCATAGGCTCCACATGCTTAACACAATAGTGCCAACTGTTTATGCTTAAGTCAGTAGCAAGTACTAATTTACGAAGTTGACAAAACTTATGTTAGAGCAAAGTTACAAAGTTCCCCTTTCCTTGGCTGTGTGCTCCCTTAGTGAGAATCCACTTCAACCCCCCAAAAAATCTTTCTAGTACAAAACACTAATTAAGAACTAGATAAAGAAGGGGGCGAGCTGCATCAGATGAAGGAGAGGGTAAATGGTACAGTTTACATGTCTCTATTTTTGAGACTTATGTTGTGGAGACGAGGAACATAAATTTATGATGTGAAACGGAAGTAAAGACCTTGTTAGGATCCATCTACATGGCAAGCATTTCCAGTCGGTTTTTGATGTGGATCAGAACTTTCAAAAACCGACAGTAAAACCATCCCCACAGACCTCAATTGAAAATTCGAGTTGTAGTTGTAGATTTTCTTGAGGTCAGATTTCAAAATCACTGTTTTTTCAAAAAATTCAGAACATGTTCAATAATCCGCTATATTTCAAGTAAAAAAACACATTGGATCTGCGTTCAATACCCCATACCGACAAATGTAACTAGTTTTCTAACTGTAAATCCGTCAGGAAAAAACCTCATATGGCACATAAAAGACTCATTGAAAACCGCGTCGTCCAATGTAGTTCTCAATGGTAGAATCTGATGAGGATTTCTACATTGTTGTGTGGACATATCTTTAGTGTCTCTGTCTCAGGCTGTGCAGTCTTGTGAGAAGGGAAGGGCAAACAATGTTTTATTGTTTCTATGAGATTGCATGATGGAACGCCAGTAGCAGGAGAGCACAGCATAGTTACAATGGAAATGCAGAATAAGAAAGAGTAAATAAGAAAGTGAGGGCCATAAGACCAAACCACTGGGGTTAGAAACTATACATGAGAAATAGAGAGACAAACCAAGTTACTGCAATTAAAAAAACATGTAACAGAAAATACTAAAAATACTAATAGCAGTTTAAGTGCATATTCCAGTTTATTGCATCACATTATACAAGCATAAAATGTAGCTTTGTCCCCCAAGAACTTTGTTTTAAAGTTTGAAAATTGAACATTCAGTGTAGTTTTGGCTATGTACAAATAATGAAGCTCTTTGAACTATGTACATGTATTTACATTTATATAGGATGTACAATAATATAGAAACTCCTCAGAAATATCTGAAGTACAAAAAAAGTGTTGCGCTGTAAACAGGTTTGCAGTTCCAAATTTGGTGATCCAATGAAAGATATCCTACAACTAAGATTATGAAATAGTCACGTTTGTTAACTAAAAATGAAGCAAAAAAAAAAAGCAATGAAGTAGAAAATAAGGTAGAAAAATGTCTGACTGTATCCTTTTCTATAGCCAGACTTCAAACAGCAGAGGATGTGCTTGCTGTGTAATTAGCAGAGTTGCAATTCCACATTGAAAAATGGTTTCACAGTAGATCAATTGCTGGGTACTTTTGCTGAGCTGCAGCCTTTTATCCATGCAGTAGGATGTTAAGTAGTCTGAGTTTACCGATTATTGTTCTCTGTAAGTAAAAGCAAAGGAATTCTAGTTAGTAAAGATATAGGGTGACATGTATAAACGGGGCTGCACCAGTATTCTGCCGTATTTTGCGGCAAAAAGCTGTCGTAGCCCTGTTCTATAGATGTATGAACAGTCTCACTCTAATCTTTGGCGCAATCAGCGCCTGCTTCGACACTTTTTAATGCATCAAAATATGTGGGGCGCTTTGGGGTCGTGTTGCACTACATTCATAGGATTAGACACATTTATGAATGTTTGACACCAAACCTAGGCACAGAACAATTAGAACAGTCAGACCAAGTTAAAGGTGGTCTGCCTGAGCCTGAGTTGTCATATTGGCCCTCAATGCGCCTGTATGTATGACCTGCAAAAGAACAGGCTTATACATTCTGGTGCATTCTACAATACCTTAAAGCTATTTAGAACTGGCTTCTCTGCACCAACGTTCATACATGTCGCTCATAGTTTCAAGTGTACAAAATGAAAAATAAAACAATACTCCCATATTATGTATAATTATGTTTGATGGCATTAGCTATTTTGATTTCGTTGTATAAGTAGGAGGAAAATCCAACTACTTCCTTGACTTCCAAGTATTCCCTCTGGGACACCAGGTGGACAGATACATCAGCCCCATGAAAGTTAATATGGCTGCCATGAATACCCTCTTAGACAGATACTTCCTGCCTCAGAAACTGGAGGGAGAACAGGTCTAAATATACGTACAAGCATGCTCATGTATTTATTTTTGGCTGGTGTTATAGATTAATTTCAATTCATACCTTTGTGAGATATGCACAATACAAGGACATATTTCATAGCCAATGAAATTGACCATATGTGTAAAATTCTCATATAAATATGTAATTGATAGGAGTATGTAAATCCTAACCTATTACGGTATAGACTTATGGCATATCCACATGTACAAGATGGGAATATCGCATTAAGTTTACGTATTAATATATTAATCAAGTGTTATAAATCACCAGAAAACATTTCCACTGTCCAGGATTATCTAGAATATAGTGTGGGGACATAGTAGGTTGGTAATTTCCCATACTGTATACTATTTCATGCTAGAAAGCCAATATGCTGAGTCTAGTTGGTTCCATCCTCTATTATACAACTAAAAAGTGGATTTAGTTGTAGGTGGTTAAGATATGTGCAGCGCTATTTTTTCTGTCAAATCAATAAACACTTCAGCAGAACCTTACAGACCATATTATAAGTCGACTGGGTCCATCAGGCACCACCCAGGGACCAATCTGGTAGCTTTACACTAGTAATTAGTGCTTATCTTTTGAAATTTGTAGAACTACGTTCTTCTGTATGATACATTTTTCTGCTAATACTAGCCTCTTAATTTTTCTATAGCAATTTTATGGTTGTATTTATGTAGTTGTTAACAATATGCAGTGTTGGACTGGGGTGCCTGGGGCTCACCAGTGAAGTTGATTCATGGGGCCCACCAGTGAAGTTGATTCATGGAGCCCACCAGTGAAATTGATTCATGGGGCCCACCAGTGAAGTTGATTTGTGGGGCCCACCAGTGGAGTTGATTCATGGGGCCCACCAGTGGAGTTGATTCATGGGGCCCACCAGTGGAGTTGATTCATGGGGCCCACCAGTGGAGTTGATTCTTTCTTTGGGGCAAACTATGAAACAAGGTAGGGGGACCCTGCCTCAACCAGCTACTGTGCCCTTGTTTCAGGTGTATGTACTGTTCTTTCTACCATACAGATTATTTAGATTATATATATATATATCCTCACAACACACATATAATTTAAAAGTACAGCAGATTAGGGAGCCATCTGCTCCCTGTCCTGCCAACTACTGCTGTTGTGCTGCTGTGCAGGTGGCACATTGAAGTGACTATCCTAAACCCTAAATAACCCGGTCTTAGGTTTATGACATTTTTTTTGAGTGACGTGGATTACCTATCACTATGTTCTAGGTCCTATAACATAGTGAAAAGCTAATCCACTGCCCTCAAAAATAAGGTATGCTTGTGATTTATTTACAAATGTGATAGAAAGTCATAATACAAAACCTCCATATATTACTATTATTTATTGTAGATAACACCATTTTCAAAATATATTCATCTGTTCCAGATAGGTAGATTGTGTAGGTGGTGGCATGTAGACAAGAGTCAGGGTGAAGTAAGGTATGCTTCCGAGATGGCAGGTAGAAGTAGGGAGAAGAATGCAGAGCTATATTAGTGGTGATCCCACCTTTTATAGCTATGATTACACAGCAAATATGAATTGAGATGAATCATTCTGAACGAAAAAATTTAAAGACCCGTTATGGGTTTTTGTAAATTGCTAACAAATACAATTGTAAACCAAAAACACATTGGGAATGGTGTAATTTTATTTTAGGGTTTATATTATCGTTTGTTTCATTCACATTTTACAAAATAATATTGGTTTGTATTTATCTTGGTTTTTGGAGCAATGGTGGGACTGGCGTCGAGATCCCAGATCATGCTCTCCCCTGTGCTGCCACTTTTTGTTGGGGCAGAGCCATGAAATGTTTGATAGTGGACCTGCTTGGGGCCCACATGACTTCAAATACTGCACATGCGTTTTGCTTTCTGTCTCTCTTTCTCTGTCTTTTTCTCTGAAGAGCAGCCCCAAGGTTACCATACCCACAAGCCCACTATTCCCGGGGTTCCGCCATGCCTAGGGATTTCCCTTGTTCCACTTTGGGTCAGTCCAAGCTTAGAAATGAATATAGTTGATACTGCCTTACTCTTATATCAAATAGAGAATTACTTATTTTTGTGCATCAAAATATTCTATTGTTCATTTATTTGTTACAATTGAGCTATTTAGGTTTTACATGAATCCATGCATACACTATTAATCTCAAGGTAATCTAGGGTTTATGCTGTATTCACAATGGTGTTATGGCTTCTTTTTAGAATGTACTACATTGACTTATAACGTGGTCCATCTGGATTCCAGAATTTTGACAGAAAGGATAGCACAGAACATTATTTTCACAACACAAAAACGACAAAGATCCTACTGAGAGTTGTCTGCACTGCAGGAAAGTTATTTTCTTATAAAGCATAGTGCGATCCTAATGGATGATAAGGTACTCATATGCATTTTCTATTGCATTTCATATGGGAAAAGATATGGAGAACTACATATTAAATTGGAATACATTAGTACAAATGTTCTTAGATATGTTGGTCACACATCCTCTCATTTGCTAAGCTTTATCTGCTCCCAGCACGTCTGCCAGGAAATGGAAAACAACCGATTCAGTCTCTAAATATATATATAAGGTTATTATGCCTATAGAATCCAGCCATGTAAAATCACCTCTGGACATTGTTATCTCGGTATAAAGCAGTTGAATATAGCTTGATAAGAAGATAATAAGTGACTATGCTTAAAATTAATATTTTTTTCTTTATAGTCCACAAACTAAATTCGCTAATGAATATGTCAGGATACGTTCGTCTGGGCAGTCTTTCACCTGTTTAGCACAACGACCTGTGAGGATTAATGAGTCTAGCCTGGGACCACACCCTGGGAGAGGTGCTGCTCCTGAGCCAGGAGTGACAGCTCTGCAGCCTCTCCCCACTGAGAGAGTGTCTCTCAGGCCCAATCGGCGGGCCCGGATGCCGCACCAATCAGCTGCGGGGGCGGTGTCCAGGCAGACCTCTTAAACCACCTCATTACCTCCAGGCTTTGTCTGACAAAGGTGTTCCCTTGCTGTTTCCTGTTTGTTGTTGTTCTCATGGATTTCAGACCTCGGCCCGTTTCTTGACCTTGCTTCTTGCCTCTGATTTTGTACTGCGCTCCTGACCGTGTTTGGACCGCGGCTTGTTTCTGACTATTCTTTTGGCTTACGTTTCTTGGCATAGACGTTCCCGTACGTTTACCGACCCGTACTGTATGATCTTGTGTTTCCCTGACAGCCCTGCACTTAGCAGTGTAGGGGCTGTCGTCCAGTTGGGGTCTGCCGCCTAGGGCAGCACGCCAAGTAGGTAGGGACAGTAGGCTGGGTGGCAGTCAGGGCCCACTGCACCTCCTCTGATGTGACAGTTTGGCCAGGCCACTATTTCTCTGCTCTCCACGCACCAGTTACCCCATGATTGCATTAGTAGGGCAGATGCAGGGACTTCCCAATTGGTCCAGGATCTGGCACTTAGAGTGCAGCAGCAGGAGACCTCCCAGGGTACCCCTCAGGCTGAGAGTTCTTCGGCACCTCTCTCCCCATTAAGTGAACCCCCTATTCAATTACCCAAGAGGTTCTCAGAGGATAGAAAGGCCTTTGTAGTGTTTAAGGAAGGATGCCGATTGTACTTTCGTCTCCACCCACTTACCTCAGGTAATGAGGAGCAGAGGGTGGGAATTATTATGTCCCTACTCCAAGGCTCTCCCCAGGAATGGGCTTTCTCGCTACCTCTCGACTCGCCCGAGTTATCTTCAGTGGACCGCTTTTTTGACTCCTTGGGGCTTCTTTTTGATGACCATGATAGGGAAGCAGTGGCGGAGATGCAGCTCACCCCTTTAGGACAGGGCAAGAGGACGGTGGAGGAGTATTGTTCGGAGTTCCGGCGTTAGTCCTTTCCTTCGGGCTGGAATGACCCAGCCCTTAGGTGCCAGTTCAGATTAGGGCTAGCTGACCATGTAAAAGACATGTTGGTAGCTTATCCAACCCCTGGCACACTTGATGAGGCTATGGCTTTGGCAGTTCACCTGGATAGACGGTTTAGGGAGAGACGCTGGGAGAGGACATTTACTCCGTTACCCCATGTTCCTCCGCTGCCCCGTTCAGTCATCTCTCCAGGACCCGCTCATGTTGAGATACCCCCGAGGAGCCTATACAATTAGGAGCCTTGTCTGCGGGCCCAGCCAGTGACCTCAAGATCTCACGTCGCATCCGGGAAGTGTCCCAACAGGAGGACCCAGCCAGAAAACTCCAGCGCCTAGGTGACTCGCGGGAGGGTCACCTAGGTGAACAGGTATTTCCCATGGTGTCAAAAGAGTTGTTGCTTCCACCAGTTAAGATTTCTTATCTTTCCAAGTCTAGTTCCGGGAGGGCCTTTGTGGATTCGGGATCTGCTTGCAATTTTGTGGATGCATAGTTCATGAAGCGTCTGGGCCTTCCCTGGAGGCCTCTATCTGATTCCTTGCAGGTGGTGGCGATAGATTCTACCCCGTTGGTCAAGGGCAAAATCCAACAGTGCACTCCTGAGCTTGAGATGCTGGTGGGATCTATGCACACTGAGAGGTGTATTCTGTTTGTCATGGAGGGCTTGCCTGCTGACGTGGTGTTAGGGTTGCCCTGGCTTCAGAAGCACTTCTCTGTGATTGACTGGAATTCTGGAGAATTGATTAGGTGGGGTAAGCAATGCAGTAATAAATGTCTTCCCATCATCCTTGGTAATGCGGAGATTGAGCAGATTCCTGCCTTTATTCGCGACTTAACTGTTGTGTTTTCCAAGACTCGGTCTGAGCAGTTACCTCCGCATAGGCCCTATGATTGTGCTATTGAACTATTGCCGGGGGTGAGATTTCCTAAAGGCAGGATATACAATCTGTCTGGTCCGGAGAGACTCGCCATGAAGCAGTATATTGCAGAGAGTCTACAGAAGGATCATATCCAGCCTTCGGTGTCCCCTATGGGTGCGGGGTTCTTTTTTGTGAAGAAAAAAGATGGTAGTCTCCGTTCTTGCATTGATTACCGGGAACTGAAGAAGGTAACTGTTAAAGGGGTTGTCTCACTACAAGGATTACTTTTTATGTTAAAGATTTTGCAAAAATAAATTACTTTGCAATATGTGTCCATTAACAGTGTCCTACCTATTCCTAGATATCCCCTCTTGTATGGACTACATCAACTCCTCAGGTTGCTATAGCTACAGACCTGTTTGATCTCTCCTGATAGGATGCCAGCACTGGTTGCTATAGCTACAGACATGGCATCTAATGCAGCCTAGTGGAAGACAGTAAACACACACCTGAATACAAAATGAAACAATGAGAACAGGACTGAGGTAAGATTAATCAATATAGATAGACAACCCATATAAGAACCAATACCCCTTACCTTTGATTCCCGACCTGTTCAATCAAATTCAGGGGGCAAAGTGGTTCTCCAAACTGGATCTTAGAGGGGCTTACAACCTTATTCGGATATAGGAGGGGGATGAATGGAAGACTGAATTTAATACGCCAGAGGGCCATTTTGAATATTTGGTTATGCCCTTTGGGTTGTGTAACACTCCCGCGGTCTTCCAGAACCTTGTGAATGATGTTTTCCGAGATCTCATTGGTCGTTGTATGGTTGTTTATCTGGACGATACCTTAATTTATTCGCAGGATTGGTCTTCCCACGTTAAACACGTGCAACAAGTTTTGCAGATTCTAGAGGGTAAATCATTTGTTCGCCAAACTTGAGAAATGTGTTTCGGGGTTCAGGAGATACCTTTCCTGGGATATATTTTGACTCCAAACTCATTCCATATGGATCCTGGAAAGGTCCAGGCAATTCTCGATTGGGTTCGCCCTTCCTCCGGTTCGCCCTTACAGCGGTTCTTAGGCTTTGCCAATTATTATCGAAATTTTATTCGTAATTTTTCTGTTCTCGTCCAGTCATTAACTGATATGACTAAAAAGGGGTTAATTTCAGTAACTGGCAACCGGAGACCTTAGAGGCTTTCGAAAAACTCAAGCAGTGTTTTGTTGCAGCCCCAGTGTTGGTTCAAACCGATCATACCAAACCCTTCGTCGTTGAGGTAGATGCTTCGGAGTTTGGGGCGGGGCAGTGCTATCTCAGGGATCGACTGCCTTGACTAATCTTCGGCCGTGTGCCTTCTTTTCCCGTAAACTCTCCTCTGCCGAGAGGAATTATGATGTTGGGAACAGAGAATTGTTGGCAATTAAATGGGCTTTCGAGGAATGGCACCACCTCCTCGAGGGTGCCCAGCACCAAGTCACGGTCCTAACCGATCATAAGAACCTTACCTTTTTAGGGAGTGCTAAAAGGTTGAACCCTGATCAGGCACGTTGGACATTGTTCCTTACTCGATTTAACTGTGTGGTTACATACAGACCTGGGTCTTAGAATGTTAAGGCGGACGCGTTGTCTAGAAGTTTCTGTGCCAGTCACTCACCTCAGGATGATCCAGTACCCATTTTACCTAAAGAAATGGTCATCTCTGTCATCTCCCCTGACTTAGCCACGGAGATCAAGACACACCAGGATATAAGACCTGTGGATTGTCCTGTTTCTAAGGTCTTTGTTCCCACTCAGTTTCGGTTACGACTATTAAAAGAATTACATGATTCAGTGTTATCTGGACATCCCGGAGTGTCTGGTACAAAGAGACTCATTTCCCGAAATTACTGGTGGCCGTCATTGTCCCGTGATATGGGGGTCTATGTAACAGCCTGCGACACCTTTGCTCGGGCAAAGATTCCCAGAACGCATCCTCCTGGTGAACTTTGTCCTCTTCCTATACCAGATCGACCTTGGACTCACATTTCCATGGATTTGATGACCAATCTGCCTACCTCTGAGAGCAAGACGGTCATTTGGGTGGTAGTGGATCGCTTTAGTAAGATGTGCCACTTGATCCCATTAAAAGCATTACCATCGTCTAAAAAGCTTGCGGAACTTTTCATCAGACATATCGTTAAACTGCGTGGGCTATCTGAAAATATTGTGTCTGATAAAGGAGTTCAATTTGTTTCTTGTTTCTGGAGAGCTCTCTGTAAGGCTCTGGGTATCACCCTGTCCTTCTCCTCTGCTTTCCACCCAGAGACTAATGGGCAGATAGAGAGGCTGAATCAAACTGTTACACAAGAACTCAGGTGTTTTGTCTCCGATCAGCAGGGAGACTGCATGAAATACTTACCTTTGGTGGAATTCGCTATTAATAACCAGGATAGTAGTTCGTCTGGTGTTTCTCCGTTTTTCTGTAATTATGGCTTCCATCCTAGACATGCATCATTGTCCGGCACTATATCGGATCATAGTGGGGTGGATGTCATCGTTAACGATCTGTGCACAGTCTGGGCACAAGTTCAGAAGAATTTGGCGAACGCCCAGAACATCCAGAAGGAAAAGTGTGATAGGAGACGCCTTTGTACTGGAGGATTTAAGGTTGAGGATAAGGTTTGGCTGTCTACCCGGAATCTTCGTTTAAAGGTCCCCTCTGTTAAGCTTGCGCCACGCTTTGTAGGTCCTTATGTCATTTTGGAGGTGATTAATCCAGTGGCCTAACGTCTTAAATTACCCTCTGGATTCCAGATACATAATGTATTTCAATGGTCGCTCCTGAAGATGTACGTTCCATCCGCTATCCCGAATTATTGACTCTCGCAGAGTACAAAGGTCGCTGCAATACCTGGTCCATTGGAAGGGTTATGGTCCTGAGGAGAGGTTGTGGGTTCCTGCTAACTCCATTCATGCTGATTTCCTCATCAAGGAATTCCACAACGCTCATCCAGAGAGACCCGGACCAGGTAAGGGTCCAGTGGCCCCTCCTATAAGGAGGGGTACTGTCAGGATACGTTCATCTGGGCAGTCTTCCACCTGTTTAGCACAATGACCTGCAAGGGTTAATAAGTCTAGCCTGGGACCACACCCTGGGAGAGGTGCTGCTCCTGAGCCAGGAGTGACAGCTCTGCAGCCTCTCCCAACTGAGAGTGTGTCTCTCAGGACCAATCGGAGGGGGCGGTGTCCAGGCAGAGCTCTTAAACCTCCTCATTCCCTGCAGGCTTTGCCTGACAAAGGTGTTCTCTTGCTGTTTCCTGTCTTTCCTGTTTGTTGTTGTTCTCATGGATTTCTGACCTCGGCCCGTTTCTTGACCTCACTTGTTGCCTCTGATTTTGTACTGCGCTCCTGACCGTGTTTGGACCGCGGCTTGTTTCTGACTATTCTTTTGGCTTACGTTTCTTGGCTTATCTGTTTCCGTACGTTTACCGACCCGGACTGTTTGACCTTGTGTTTCCCTGACGGCCCTGCACTTAGCAGCGTAGGGGCTGTCGTCCAGTTGGCGTCTGCCGCTTAGGGCAGCATGCCAAGTAGGTAGGGACAGTGGGCTGGGTGGCAGTCAGGGCCCACTGCCCCTTCTCTGATGTGACAGATGAACTGGAGATAACCATAGTGCTCTTGTGAAATGATATGCAAGGCGTAATTCTAAAAGTGATAATTTAATGAGTTGTGCACTATGAACAATCCTTATTATTAGACAGGCGCTTCAAACAATAAGCTTGAGAGAGTGTCACTTTGCAGGATCTCCTGTCAATAATCTGCTTTCTGTATTGTCTACACAGGGGGGAATGAAGCACTACATGGTACCCATTTAAATTAATGGTCTCTGGTGTTACAAATAGACATGAGGATCTCTTTGAAGCTGATCTCCGCTGCAACTACTTCATAGAGGCTATATATAAGGGACTCTCCTCTGTAAACTCAGAATGCCCTAACAGGCTGTTTGAAAATGGCTTTTTGTAAATCAGACAATGAAGACCAACTAAAGGCAGAACCAAGGAAACAACTTTGCTGTTTCGCAGATTCCAATAGACTTCCTATTCGAAGTATGCCATAGAGGCTATCCAGAGGCTATAAATATTGTCTCACCTTATTAAAAATTAGGGCCATTCATTATGTTGACATTTTCCATTTTTCTTCCTTTCTTTCTTTTCTTTCTGTACTCTTTCAAGTTCAGCTTCATACATCATTTCTTGTATGAGATATTTTTCCCTCCGCATTCGATCCCGTAGGTCTTTAGGAAGGTCTGGTATCAGGTAGGAAATCAAATTCTTTATGCAAAAAACAAGATGCTGCAAGACATAAAATATTTAACATGATTCATATATTGAAAAACATATAATTTAAAATCATCTACCGTCTAAATCTGTCAGAAAAATTTAGACACATAAGTAGAAAAAGGCCTAAAGTTAAATGGTAAATGTGATATTCCATATGTAGCTAGTCAAAGTACAATTGCTCTAGTCAGCATTGAAGAACTTCTGAGTTCTTGTTCATAGCCTGTTTTGCCATTAGAATTTTTTTGCCAGTATTATAAACCAACCTTCTACTACCAACATCCTTGAAAAAACTACCAGTTACCACAAATATTGTAGCTATTATGTTTAAAGGCATAGCAGTAAAAAAAATTAGCAGGTCATTAACAGCCAATGAGTTAGGAAGCCTAAGAAAATGTGAGTGAAAATGCAGTATATTGCAAAGTATATAATGTTAACAGAGTACAAAATGGTGAAAGTGGTTTTCTCACCACAATAATTAGCTTTTAACAATTAGGAAAAGGTAAATGAAGACTGTTACCAAACACATTGCTGTTTTGATTTTGCTTTGGTCAGGAGATAAAGAAGATTTTATCTCGTCTTAGAGCACATTTCAAGATTATCAGCCAACTCTCACTGCCCTTTCTCTTATCTGATTGAGTCAGTCAGTTTAACCATGGTGAGTTACTCCTCAGCTGAGTCTTATCTCTAGCACAGAAACTTTGTTTACTTAATGACAAGTTTTAAGCATGTCACTGTAAGGGCATGTCACCACTGCACAGTTTTTCGGCCGGTTTTTCAGCCGGTTTGCAGTTTTTCAGACCGTCTGAAAAACCGGCCGAAAATTAGCACAATTGTGCTGTATGGAAAACCCGTGCAGCAGTCCCCACTGCACGGGTTTTCCATCGGGCGGTTTTGCCGCCGGCGGTCCGGCGGAAAAACATTGTATAAGCACAATCTTCCGTCCGGTTTTCGTACGGAATCTGTGCTTCTCAATGTGAAGGGGGAGGGCTTTTCTCCGCTCATCGTGGAGAAAACCGTCCCCCCCCGCGGCCGTGGGGAAGGGCGCAAAACAGGACAAAACCGGCAAACCGGACGGTATTTGTCCTATGCCGTGGGGATGCGCCCTAACAGGAATAGCAGAGCTGATATTCCATTCACTGCTGTAGACCCACCCACTGCCTGACCAGGAAGTGTGAGTCTGAAGCTGCCTGGGCTTTGTAAAAAATCACAGTGAGGGGACTTCAAGTGGTGCTGTATCCAGCATGATCACATTTTATCGTTCTAAATCTGCATCTGGAAGACTGATACTGAAGCATACCCCCACTCTAGGATCCGCAACTTGAGTCTCCGTGAGATCTGATGAGCCCTGGGGAGTATTCAAGCTCATTTCACTGCACATCCACATGCGCCAGTGGCCATAACCACCAGCAGACAAACCAGAGTCAGCTTCCCTTACCCCACAGCTCAGCTCAAGCTCACTCACTACACTGCCAGTCCATCTCATAGGGGCACAGTGAGTACTTTCATCTCGGGTCTTGAAGGCTGCAGCCACACATCCCAGCATCAAAATTCTCTGACTGTGGCCAAAGTAGAGTGCGGGCCATAATTGTCTGTAAGCAGGGGCAGCTTAACACCCCCTACCCCAAACAATGGGGACTCCCCTCATTAGCCCTCTTGCTCACTGAGCAATCATATCACAGGAGTGCTGTGAACAACTTATAAGGGCTGAAACCTGGATGAACCTTCGGTCATAATATAATAATATAATACTGGTCTATCAACTGGGAATAATACTCCACAGTGAAACCTGCCATTTTGCAGAGATTTTTCAATTTTAACTCCTTGATTTACTATATAGTGGAGAATCTTTATTTGGCATGGGACATCTGAAGTAAATACTTAAGGAAGATAATCTGTAGTGAAGAGATATATAGGGTACATCTTTATGGCAAAAATTTCCAGTCAGTTTTTGATTCGGATTTGGATATTAAAAACCGTCAAAAACTGACTGTAACACTATCCCAATAGACCTCAATAGAAAATCTGAATTGTAGTTTACACAGCTTGGATTTTCTGAGGTCAGATTTCAAAAACCGCTGTTTTTTCAAAAAAACTTGATATATGTTCAATAATCCAACATATTTCATTCGGAAAATGGCAAAAATTTACTGTTGAAGTCAATGGAATGGCAAGAAAAATGACCACAAAGCTTTGTGCGTGTTTTGTGGCTCGAATCTACATCCAAAAACTCGATAGTGCTCTATGATGCAAAAAATGATTGAAAAATTAAATCTTAAAACCCTAACCGCACCAAAAAATGAGTTAAAAGTCCTTGGGTTTTTGTGTAAAATACTGTTCAAATACTTGTCGGACACTGAGATTTAGGATTCAGAATCCGACGTGCGTTTTTTTCTTTGCGTGTGGCTACAGCCTTAAAGTAAATACTGCACGTTTGGTGCAGACCTCTGCATCGATGAAAAGTCCACTTCAGTCAGAATATCTTGATTTTTAGCTCATTCAACTCTCTCTCTCTCCCCCCCCCTCGGAGACGCCGAGCAGGAACACGGTCACCGCGAATATGCCACACCTCCGATCCCTGCAGCCACGTTCCCTGCAGCCATGATCCACGATCCCTGCAGCCACGATCCCCGGCAGCCACGGTCCCCGATACCTGCAGCTACAATCCCCGGCACCTCCGATCTCCGATTCCTGCAGCCACGATCCCCGACACCGCCGATCTCCGATCCCCGGCACCTCCGATCCCCGCAGCTCCGATCCCAGCAGCCGCTCACCAGCACCTCCGATCTCCAGTGCGCTTTCAGCATGTTAAAGCAGATTAAAACTTTAAGCAAATCTCTGCTGCGCTTTGGGATCCGCTTTCCACATCGCAAAAGCGGATCCCATTGTTTCCTATGGGGACTTCTGTTGCATAAAACGCAACAAGAAATGACATGTCATTTCTAAAGATGGATCCGCAAAACGCAGCAGAGGAAAGCTCTCAAAAGCGCATCGCCGTTCTCTCGTGAGAACAGCGATGCGCTTTTGTCACTGAAAGCTATGGAAATCACACTGACCATTGTTGGATCCGTAAAATGGATCCGTAAAACGGATCACAAAAGCATCGTGTGAACAAGCCCTAACTTTGTGTCTTACTTCTAAGTGGGCTGTTCACCTTAACCACTTACTCGGACAGTAAGGCTATGTTCACACGGCAAAATTGCGGGGCCCCACAATTACTCCGTGTTCGGGATCTTGTGCCAATCGGCGCAAGCTTCCACGGGGAGAGGGTGCCGGCAGCCCGCCGGCCCCATAGACATTCATTACTAGCTGCGCGTATACGCCGCTAGTAATTGACAGGTCACTTATCTCCCCCCGTGTCATATTGTGCGAGCGGGGAGAGGAGACGTGAATTCTCTATGAGAACTGTGGATTACTGTCACGGCGCTCAGCGCCGCGGCTCGCGGCGACCGTCCCCCTGCGCTTGCGGGGTCTGGCGCGGGTGCCGCGGCTGCCCGCAGCCGTTGTCCTTCTGCTTCGGGGCTGGAAACCCCATACTCACCAGTTCCCGCTCCTGTCTCCGGCCCTGACAGCCACCGCGCGCATGCCCGTTGCTTAAGGCACGCGCGCGACGGCTGGACTGGATTTAAAGGGCCAGCGCGCCGTTTATTGGTTATTGACGGCCACTGGTCCTATATAAGGTACACGCCTCCAGCAATCCTTGCCAGTTTGTTAGTGTGCTTACCTTGCGTCTAGTGTGTATTGCTGTTCTGTCCTGATTACCCATGTACCAGTCCGCCTGCTTACGTTTCCTGACCTTGCCTGTTTGCCGCCTGCCCTGACCGTCTGCCTGCCTCTGACCACGAACCTCTGCCGCCTGCCCTGACCTTCTGCCTGTCCCCGACTACGCCTCTGGATTACGTCTTTGTACCATGCTGTACCCCGGCCGCCATCGCAAGCCAGTCACGTCAGGGGTAACGACCTGGTAACCTCACGCCGCAGCAAGTCCAGCCCGCTTTGCGGCGGGCTCTGGTGAAAACCGGGGGCTACTTAGATTCCGTTTCCTGGCGTGGCTTAGCTATCATCGCTTGCGTGGCCCAGTGGATCCACTCCTGCGTTACAGTACAAACTGGCCATGGATTCCGCCATCCGGGACGTCACTACAGCTGTTGCCCAGCAGAGTCAACGCATCGACCAGCTAGCGGCCATGATGCAGAACCTGGCGACCCGTCTGCCTCCACCGGCTGCCGCCGCCGCACCCTCATCCGTTGCTCCGGCATCCATTGCTCTACCTGCTCCGGCTTCGGGACCCTCTCTGCATCTGCCACTCTCGCTATGATGGAGATCCCAAGAAGTGCCGAGGGTTCATCAGCCAGTGCTCTATCCACCTCGAGATGATGGTGCACCAATTCCCTACAGAGCGAGCCAAGGTGGCCTTCATTATCAGCCTCTTGTCTGGAGAAGCCTTGGCTTGGGCTACGCCACTATGGGATCGAGGGGATCCTCTGACGGCGGACCTCCAAACCTTCCTCCGGGGGTTCCGCACAGTCTTCGAGGAACCAGGTCGTACTTCTTCGGCTGCCGCAGCACTGCTCCGGCTTCGTCAGGGCGACACCACAGTCGGTCAATATTTGGTGCAGTTTCGCACTCTCGCTTCGGAACTGGACTGGAATAACGAAGCGTTGGTGGCGACATTTTGGCAAGGCCTCTCGGGGCGAATCAAGGACGAGCTCGCCGCTCGGGATCTACCAGCAGCTTTGGATGACCTAATCCATTTAGCCACCCGGGTGGATGTTCGCTTCGCCGAAAGGCAACAAGAGCTTCGCCTTCAACGGGAAACCGTCCGTCCACGCCGTTTTCCCCATTTGGCTCCCACGTTCCAGCGGTCACCGCTTCCTCCTCCGATGGTCTCTGAAGAGGAACCTATGCAGGTCGAGAGAGCCCACCTGTCCCAGGAGGAACGTTCTCAGCGTCGTCTGAAGCAGCTCTGCTTCTATTGTGGCGGTTCTGGCCACTTCATTGGGGACTGTCCGGTGCGCCCGGGAAACTTCCGCACCTAGGGCTCGTAGGAGAGGCGACCCTAGGTGTCAGAGCGGCCTCTCCCCGTCTGACCATGCCCGTATGTATTGGCGTTTCACCGGACCGCACCTTTCAGGCCACCGCCTTTATTGATTCTGGATCGGCAGGAAACTTCATAAGCCACGAACTTGTGACCAGGTTTCGTCTCCCTGTGATTCCGTTGCAGAAACCTATGTTCGTCTCCTCGGTCAGTGGCGAATGCCTTAAGGACGCTATCCGCTTCCGTACTGCCCCCCTCTTCTTGCAGATTGGGGCCCTTCACAAGGAAACGTTGCAACTTCTTGTCCTGCCTCGATCCTCCTCCGAAATCCTTCTGGGCCTCCCATGGCTGCAGGACCATACCCCGACCTTGGATTGGAGCACAGGTGAAGTCGTGCGTTGGGGCTCCGCATGTCACTCACGCTGCCTGTCTAAACCGCAGCTCGTCCCTCAGGTCGCCTCCCTGAAGTCTGCCAAGCCTCCTCCAGGTCTACCTACGCCATACTGGGACTTTGCTGATGTCTTTTCGGAAAGACAGGCCGAAACGCTTCCTCCACACCGGCCTTATGACTGTTCCATTGACCTGCAACCTGGCTGTTCTCCTCCCAGAGGCCGGGTTTACCCCCTCTCCGTCCCGGAGACTAAGGCGATGTCTGAGTACATCAAGGAGAACCTCCGCAAAGGATTCATCCGGAAGTCCTCGTCTCCGGCAGGAGCCGGCTTCTTCTTCGTGGAGAAAAAAGACGGGTCTCTCCGGCCCTGCATCGACTATCGGGGCTTAAATAAAATTACTATAAAAAAACGCTACCCGCTGCCCTTGATCTCCGAACTCTTCGACCGCCTGCGGGGCGCAAAAATATTTTCCAAACTGGATCTACGTGGTGCTTATAATTTAATACGTATTCGAGAAGGCGATGAATGGAAAACGGCGTTTAATACGCGGGATGGCCACTTCGAGTATCTGGTTATGCCATTCGGTCTCTGCAACGCTCCTGCTGTATTTCAAAACTTCGTCAACGAGATCTTCCGGGACCTACTCTACAGCTGTGTTATTGTCTACTTGGACGATATTCTAATCTTTTCTCCGGATCTCATAACTAGTGTTGAGAGATTATTATCGACAAAGTTGAAATCGGCACAGTTTTTATGTTGATCGAAATTTTTAGATCATGCGATAATTTAGGTTAAAATCTGTGCATCATCTATTAAGATCGCGCCATTTTCGGCGCTTCCTGTCATTTTGGCGGCCAGCAAATCAGCTTACAGAATAGAGCAGGGTGAGATGTGTGTGCGACGTCATGACTGGGATGTGTATGGTTGCGATTGGCTGGAAAAACCACATGACCTCGTTTTACATAGAACAGCCCTTCCTGTTCAGCCTCAGTGTCTCTCAGCGTCTCAGAGCAGTAGGACGTGCGCTCTGCTTGTGTCCAAACAGCTTAGCGAAATGAATCTATTTCTTCACAGAGAAAGCTCTACTGTTAGCTGTGATCCTTACAACTTAGTTAGATTAGAGATTGGAAGATTTTATGTAGTTAGGTAGAGAATTTTAAAGGAGCATCTACCGCTGTAAAGTCACGGGGGGGAGCGGAGGGGGGGCCCCCGTGGGCGAACACAGACAAGCTCTATAAAGAATACTGGATAAAGTTCACCAAGACTTAGTGTAGACATTGCACTGCAATAGCTTTATTATTAACAGTTTTCTATTGAAATATTTCCTGGATATTGGGCAGCCTGAACTTATATTAGGATACACATATTTTCTAGTAACTGCAGGTCTCTTTGTTAGGTGCAAAACTCCACTTTAATTATCTGTATACATTTCAGTCAGGTATTCATTTTCAATTTTGCCCATTCCACCTTTGTTGATATATCCACCTTGCAGTTAAATTAGAATCCAGCAATTTTGTAGTCAGCACAGGTTGATAGGTGCCAAAAATACCTTTTATTATCCGAATACATTACAGATACGTGTTTTTTGCACTTTTGCCCAGTCCAGATTTGTTGATAGAGCCACCTTGTAGTTAAATTTGAATCCAGCAATTGTGTAGTTATAACAGGTGAATTGATAGGTGCCAAAAAATACCTTTTATTATCCGAATACATTACAGATACGTTTTGTTTGCACTTTTGCCCAGTCCAGATTTGTTGATAGAGCCACCTTGCAGTTAAATTTGAATCCAGCAATTGTGTAGTTACCACAGGTGAATTGATAGGTGCCAAAAAATACCTTTTATTATCCGAATACATTACAGATACGTGTTTTTTGCACTTTGCCCAGTCCAGATTTGTTGATAGAGACACCTTGCAGTTAAATTGAATCACAGCAATTGTGTAGTTACCACAGGTGAATTGAAAGGTTGCAAAAAATACCTTTTATTATCCGAATACATTACAGATACGTGTTTTTGACTTTTGCCATCCAGATTTGTTGATAGAGCCACCTTGCATTAAATTGAATCAGCAATTGTGTAGTTACCACAGGTGAATTGATAGGTGCCAAAAAATACCTTTTATTACCGAATACATTACAGATACGTGTTTTTGACTTTGCGCACATACAGCTTTGTTCATGAGCACCTTGCACTTAAATGTGAATACTGCAATTTTGTAGTCACCACAGGTGAATTGAAAGGTGCAAAAATACCTTTATTATCCGAATACATTTCAGATACGTGTTTTTTGACTTTGCGCGCACTACAGCTTTGTTCATTGAGGCACCTTTGCACTTAAATGTGAATCCAGCAATTTCGTAGTCACCACAATTGAATTGAAAGGTGCCAAAAATACCTTTTATTATCCGAATACATTACAGATACGTTTTTTTGCACTTTGCCCAGTCCAGATTTGTTGATAGAGCCACCTTGCAGTTAAATTTGAATCCAGCAATTTTTTATTTAACACAGGTGAATTGATAGGTGCAAAAATACCTTTTAATATCCGAGCACCTACTCAGATACGTTGTTTTTTTTATTTGGGGCCGCAGGCCAGCTTTGTTGATAATCTACTTTGCAGTTAAATTGAATACAGAAATTTTTGTAGTCCCACAGGGAATTGATAGGTGTCAAAAATACCTTTTTTTCCGAATCATTTAATCGTTTTTTTTTTACTTTGCCGCAGGCCAGCTTTGTTGATAGATCTACTTTGCAGTTTATTTGAATCCAGCAATTTTGTTTTGATTTGAGGGATTTAAAATAGCTGTGATTTCCGCTTTTAATAAAGATTTTCCCAAAAACTCTTCCATACCTTCTCAAATTTTTATATTTCTGAACATGGAGCGAAATTCAGGTGGTAAGCAAGCAAAGAGGGGGGTTGGACATGGAGGTAGAGGTACGAGAGAAGGTGCTCCTTCCAGTGCTGGCATGCCAGCGGATCGTCAGTTGCAGGACCGTCAGGCCTGTCATCGCTGGGTCAGGGCCCTGTGAATCTCAGTAACGAACAGCGTCACCAATCTGTCCTTCAGTGGTTAATGCAACCTGCATCCAGCAGTCTTACCTCCTCGTCCTCCCAGTCACGGCCACAAATGTCGTCATCATCATCATCATCATGTGGGTCATGCAGGTTTGGGGCTCATGCTGTGGCCCAGGACATGGACAGTATATGTACAGTGAAACTAAAATGGTGGGTGAAAGACACAATTTTCCGGCACTTTTTAATATTGGGTGATTCAGGTTTGGGGCTGATTATTTGGCCCAGGACAGGTATACTCAATGTCCAGTGAAACTAAAATGGTGGTTGAAAGACTCCTTTTTCCGGCACTTTTTAATCTGGGGTCATGAAGGTTTGGGGCTATTGCTGTGGACCAGGACATGTATAGTCAATGTCCAGTGAAATAAAATGGTGGTTGAAAGACTCCTTTTTCCGCCACTTTTTAATCTGGGGTCATGCAGGTTTGGGGCTCATGCTGTGGCCCAGGACAGGTATAGTCAATGTCCGGTGAAACTAAAATGGTGGTTGAAAGACTCCTTTTTCCGGCACTTTTTAATCTGGGGTCATGCAGGTTTGGGGCTCATGCTGCGTTCCAGGAAAGGGATATTCAATGTCCAGTTCAAGTAAAATGATCGTTCAAATCATACTGCCTTCTGGCACTTTTTAATTTGTGGGTCATGCAGGTTTAAGGCTCATGCTGTGGTGCAAGACAGGGATAGTGAATGGTGTGTGATTTTTTTTCTGTGGCTTTTATAACCTAAGTGTGTTGCCTAAGATTTAGCACGTATCCATTTGACTGTTGTGGATGTTAATTCCAGCTTCTCCAGCCCTGTTTGGGTGTAAGAATGAAGGTGTTGTTGCTCTCCCATAGACTTTAATGGTCATCGATCATAATCTATGTAATGTCGTACACTGAAAATTCAATGTATTTTAATTCATCATTAAATCCTGCAGCTCAGATTGTGAGTCATCCTCCCCCTCGATGTGAAAGGAATTTATGGTGGGGGCCTGTTTCCCGTGTAGTGTGGCTACATCCCAGAGCAGATCTGATAAGCCCTCAGTTTTACAACTATTGTATAAACAATGTCCCTCCAGAAGGTTTAACAGATGTCACCTTTGACCCCCCCCCCGGCACACAAAACTCTTAATTGGTCTGCCCAATAGAAGCGCAGGCCGGGAGGGCCCCCTTGTGGTAATAGTATGCAATAACCCTCATCTGACAATTCTGTATACACGCCTCCTCATCATAATCCCAGCCAGTAAGAGAGTAGGCAGTTATGAGAAGGAGGAGAAAGCCTGGACAGGTATAAAGCCCCAGGCCAACCTCTAGTCTGTGTCATAGCGTGGGGGTCAATTCTTTATTGAAGCTGTGTCCCATGTTCCTTCCTTCCCCCGGGACCTGATCTGAAACATCTGTAAGTGTGAAACCTTTCTATGCATTTATCCTTTTATTTTCATAACTGTATTGATGTGTGTCATTGTTATTGTTATCATATTTTGTAAGCACTGAAAATCATTTTTAAATTAAAGTTACCCCTAATTCGGAAGTTCTTGTTGTTGCACCGACCCATTTCCTTGAAGTGTATTTTTCTTTTGTAGCTGCTTCAGAGCAGTGAGATAAGCATTTTTACGTGTGTTTTTTGAATATCTGGTAGAAATCAGATTCCTTCCGGCTGATTCCTTTTTGAGTATTGAAGGAAGGTGGTGGCAGCGTGTATTTTTGGAGGGGGGCTGGAACTGTCTTGTGGTACGATTTATGCTTGATTTGCTACCTGAGTGAGAGGTGAGCTCGAGTGGATAAAAGTCTACCCCATTGCAGTGGCCCCCCAGTCACGTGCTGGTGAGCGTGTACGTGACAATCTACTATCGACCATCGACTATCTTGTCGATGATGGTCGACTATCGACCATCAACCGATGTCGATGGCCAACGTAATCGCTCAACACTACTCATAACTCATCGCCACCATGTCCGCCAGGTCCTCAGGCGACTTCGCACCCATCAGCTTTTTGCCAAACCAGAGAAGTGTCTCTTTGAACGTACCAGCTTACCCTTTTTAGGGTACATTGTCTCTGATAAGGGCCTCCAGATGGATCCTTCAAAACTCTCCGCAGTGTTGCAGTGGCCACAACCGGTGGGCCTTCGGGCCATTCAACGATTCCTGGGGTTTGCCAACTATTATAGACAATTTATTCCACACTTCTCTACGCTTGTGGCTCCCCTGGTGGCGCTAACTAAGAAGAACGGCAATCCCAAATCCTGGCCCCCCCGAAGCTCAAGAAGCCTTCAACAGTCTCAAATCGGCATTCACATCTGCTCCGGTCTTGTCTCGGCCGGACCCGAACCGCCCATTCATTCTGGAGGTGGATGCTTCCTCGGTGGGTGCCGGTGCTGTTCTCCTGCAGAGATCCCCCTCAGGTAAACTGCAAATGTGTGGATTTTTCTCCAAGACTTTCTCTCCTGCCGAGAAAAATTATACCATCGCGAGTTACTGGCCATAAAATTGGCTCTGGAAGAATGGCGTCACTTGTTGGAGGGGGCTCGTCACCCTATTGACATTTTCACCGACCATAAAAACCTCCTGTATCTGCAGTCGGCTCAACGCCTGAATCCCCGGCAGGCCAGATGGTCGCTCTTTTTTGCCCGCTTTAACTTCCTGCTACACTTTCGGCCAGCCGGGAAGAACGTCAAAGCCGACGCCCTATCTCGTGCCTCGGATACGGTGGGTCTTGAGTCTCCTCCACAGCACATAGTCCCTCCTGAACGCCTCGTCGCGGCTGCCTCCGTGGATCTTCAACATTTGCCCCCCGGGAAGACGTATGTGCGCCCGGCCTTGCGGCCTAGAATCTTGAAGTGGGGACATTCTTCCCGAACAGCTGGGCATCCTGGAGTCCATAAGTCTCTACAGCTGGTCTACCGCTACTACTGGTGGCCCACTCTTGCTCAAGATGTCAGGGACTTTGTGCTGGCCTGCTCCTCCTGCGCCCGAAATAAGGTTCCTCGCCTCAAACCCGCGGGCCTTCTTCAGCCTCTCCCTGTGCCGGAAAAACCCTGGACCCATGTCGCCATGGACTTTGTCACAGATCTCCCACCCTCAGCTGGAAACACGGTCATCTGGGTGGTGACCGATCGTTTCTCGAAAATGGCTCACTTTATCCCACTGCCTGGGTTACCCTCTGCCCCCCAGCTGGCCCAACATTTTTTCCATCATATTTTCCGCTTGCACGGTCTCCCGTTGCATATTGTCTCTGACAGGGGAGTCCAGTTTATCGCTAAATTTTGGTGGGCTCTGTGCTGTCAGTTGTAGACTCAGCTGGATTTTTCATCTGCATACCACCCTCAAACTAACGGGCAGGTAGAGAGGGTTAACCAGGTGTTGGGCACCTACTTGCGGCACTTTGTGTCCGCTCGTCAGGATAACTGGTCCGATCTTCTCCCCTGGGCAGAGTTTTCTTATAACTCTTTAGACTCGGAATCTGCTGGGGCCTCCCCCTTTTTTTGTCGTCTTTGGGTTACACCCCTGCCCACCTCTCCCTCTAGCTACATCGTCTCTTGTCCCTGCCGTGGATGCCCAAGTCGAGGACATCAAGGCTCTCTGGCAACTCACACGACAGGCCCTGCTACGAGCCTCTGCCCGCACCAAGCGTCAGGCTGACAGGTATCGTAGGCCCCCGCCCCTATTTGAGCCAGGAGACAGGGTTTGGTTGTCCGCGAAGTACATCCGCTTTAAGGTGCCCAGCTACAAGTTGGGTCCCAAGTACTTGGGCCCTTTTGTGGTACTTCGGCGACTGAACCCAGTCTCCTATAAACTCCGCTTGCCCCCGACTCTACGCATCCCGAATGCGTTCCACGGGTCCCTCCTCAAGCCGGTGGTGCTGAACCGCTTCTCCCGTAGATCCGTCTCGCCTTCTCCTGTTGTGAATACGGATAACATCTTTGAGGTCAAGGAGGTGCTGGCGGAGAAGACGGTGAGGGGGAAGCGGTTCTTCCTTATTGACTGGAAGGGCTTCGGTCTGGAGGAGCGCTCATGGGAACCTGAGGCCAACCTGTCCCCTCATCTCCTCTCTAAATTCCAAAGGAAGAGGGGGAGAGCTAAGGGGGGGGGGGGGGGTACTGTCACGGCGCTCGGCGCCCGCAGCCGTGGTCCTTCTGCTTCGGGGCTGGAAACCCCGTACTCACCAGTCCCCGCTCCTGTCTCCAGCCCTGACAGCCACCGCGCGCGCGCGACATCTGGACTGGATTTAAAGGGCCAGCGCGCCGTTAATTGGTTATTGACGGCCGCTGGTCCTATATAAGGTACACGCCCCCAGCAATCCTTGCCAGTTTGTTGGTGTGCTTACCTTGCGTCTAGTGTGTATTGCTGTTCTGTCCTGATTACCCGTGTACCAGTCCGCCTGCTTACGTTTCCTGACCTTGCCTGTTTGCCGCCTGCCCTGACCATCTGCCTGCCTCTGACCACGAACCTCTGCCGCCTGCCCTGACCTTCTGCCTGTCCCCGACTACGCCTCTGGATTACGTCTTTGTACTACGCTGTACCCCGGCCGCCATCGCAAGCCAGTCACGTCAGGGGTAACGACCTGGTATCCTTGTGAAAGCTGTGTGATGCAGCGATAACCACCAAACGAGTATGGCATAAAACTCAATTCCTTTATTAATAAAGCAATTAAAATGCGAGCGTTCCCATAGGCATACTAAATCCTCAAAACATGAGAAACGGCTGATGCGTTTCAGGTGTCTATTCACCCTTAATCATAGTAACGACCTGGTAGCCTCACGCCGCAGCAAGTCCATCCCGCTTTGCGGCAGGCTCTGGTGAAAACCAGGGGCTACTTAGATTCCGTTCCCTGGCATGGCTTAGCTATCATCGCTTGCGTTGGCCCAGCGGATCCACTCCTGCGTTACAATTACCATAATGACTGGGACATATCTCGCCCTGTATTGAGCGCAGTACGGCGCGAAATACGAGGCGAGATTCGTCCCAATTTAAGCCGTGTGATCATAGCCTAACAGTAACTACTGCCCTCTCTGAAAATATCTTAGTAATACAAAAATAAAAATAGATATGATCAGCACCAGAGTCCTAACTTTCAAAACATAGACATCTCCATGCAAAGACCGCCCATAGGTAGGTAGCCAGAACCTCACCTTCAATAGTCCAAAACAATGTCCAAGGAAAGAATCAGCATTATATCTTTTTATTTTTAAGAATCCCAAGTACAAAAGATGTGCAACATTTCGACTCTTAAAGGAGTCTTTTTCAAGCATAAAACCGTGAAAACATACAGAATATACAGAATATCCCATAAAGGCGGTTCCCTTAATGCATATTCAACCAATCATATATGGATACAAGCCGTGATATTAAAGACAATGTGATAAATAAAGACAATGTGAACTGAAAAAACCACTATCCAATCATAGAAACTAGACTTGGAGAAGATAGACTAGTGGATATCTCACATTGCAACCGGTGTTTACTAAACTCTACTGCGCATGTCTGTTTCATGTTCTGCGCATGACAGTTGCTTCCAATCTGTGATCTCTATATTGCTACTCGCTTATTAGCTCACATAGATGTAGTACTCATTCTACACATCATAAATTCAAACCAAACCAAAATTGTATATTGTGCACAAGCCAAAGGAATCAGATAAAGCATCAAAAAAGGCACAATAATGTCTGTGATATTAAATCATGCAAGGTAAGTATAACCGGGCTCCTAAGGTATCACAGATATCTCGGCGCTTACAGACAAACACAGAGGTGACATCATGAACCACAACTGTCACACTGTAGCGCCGGCGCTGCCCTCTACAGGCAACGCATCATATCTTCGAAGTAACACCCTGCTTTCAAGTTATTTCAATGGTCTCTGTCTTCATCTAGTGGACATTCTGACTAACTACATCTGATGACACCACTTCTTGATGCACCATCAAACACCATCCTGTTGCCTCACTTCACTCCGACCTTGTCCACTCCTGCTAATATAATTGCAATTTTAGGTTTGTCCATCCATACCATTACAGTCAAGACGCTATTGGCATATCTCAAAGATGATGGATAAGTGTCTGGCACCCAATAGCCCTGTTAAGCAGAAAAAAAATCAACTGCAGAGGAGATCCTCTTCTTAGGACTTTGTAGCTACTCCTCCAGCCCAACCGAATCTCTAATGGCAGAGCAAATACATGCCACAACGATTGCATAAGAAGTCCGCAATCTTATAATGCCGCCACTGGACAAGAGGTTTGATCTTTTTCTGTTAACTCATCTCTTGCGCAAATTACCAGTATAAACCAACATGTGAATGAGTTGGAAACCTGCACAAATTCTTGCAAAACCGACCTATCCCTAGTGTGCCAGGACACCACGCAACATGACTACCAACTTCAGCAGTTGCAAGATAAGGTTGACCAATTGGAGAACAGAAGCTGAGAAGCAATCTTCAATTCATAGGCATCCCTGCATCAATCAAAGGGGAGAATCTGGTCAAATTTGTCACTCAGGACTTACCCTCAACTTTAGGCCTCACATTCTCCCAAAAGTTTCCCTTGACGGAGCGAGTCTACTACATGGGCAGCGTCATGCATGGGGATAATCCTAGACCTCATCCTACGATAGCAACATTTTTTCATTATATTGTAAAGAGAAGATCATATGAATTTATTGTCATCAAACGCTAATTGAAGGTTCACAGTCACAGGACCTTGATATTCCATTACTTTTCACCCACAGTCACAACCAGACAAAGACTATTCACCCCATCTGCAAATATTTCCTGGATAAAAATATCTGGTTTTATCTGTTATATTCAGCCAAACTCAAGCTGACTACGGCCAGATGACCTTCTATATTGATCCAGCCTTGGTGGAGGCCAAATTTCTCTGAGATACTCCTGCTTGAGACGATTAACTCTATGAAGTCTTACGGATTCTTAGTTTTCTTTATGACAATGTTACATATTTGCATTATTTATGTTCTGTTTTTTTATGCTTCTTTTTTTTCAATTAAACCTCTTCCTCCCTTCCTCTGAAGACACGCAGACCACCTGTTATTAACTGCTTTCCAGTTCTACCTGCTCGCTGGAACAGGTCAACTGGATTTTATGTGAAATCATATCCATTCATCTGTCCTCTGAAACTAGGGATAGGAGGAGTACCATACCTTGTACTTCACCTCCAACACAACTCTGGCTGATACTACTCTCATGGAATGTGGCAGGCTTAAATTGTCCAATAAAACATAAATAGTTTATTACACATCTTAAGCTTTTCATTCCTGATGTTACATTCCTTCAGGAGACCTACTGGTGAAGTGGGGACAGATGTGCGCTTAGGGCTCCATTGATGGGTAATTGTGCAACAGCAAACCCACCTCCAAGTCAAGAGGAATGGCTATCTTTCTTAGTGCATCATTGTTATACCAAATACATGAGGAATACGTTGACCCATGAGGGTCATTTCCTATCTATGTGGATCCAAATTGGTACACTTTTTATACGCTGTTAAATATCTATGCTCCTAGTGCTCTTTATTTCAGGATTTTATCAATTCTTATTGACTAAGTGTACCAATAATCTTGTAATTGGTGGTGACTTTAATGTGGTTCTTTCCCCGAGCCTGGACATTCTCTTTGCATGATAGCCAAACATCACAAACTATTTTACATATGATGCGACTTATGAAATCCATGGCATATTCAACATACCACTGAGCAAAAATTCACATACCTGTACTCAGTACATAGATCTCTTTCTGATCTCCGACTCACTTTTCCATCAAACAAAATCAACCTATATAGATGTTATTACCATCTTAGATCAAGGTCCAATTGGATCTTGAATGCTCAGGGTGAGGCGAATAGAAACTGGAGATTCCCTTCTTACATAATGCAATCAACAGACTTTTGCACCTTTATGTCCACTAACTGGAGTGATTTCTTAGATCATTAATCCAATCGATACCTCCTTTCTCTGGTGAACCTCTAAAGCTGTAATGAGGGGTCATATTATAGCATACGTCTCTCATTTACGCAAATCTAATAGACAGATTTATACTACCCTTCACACTGACTTACTAAAAGCCCATAAAAATTTTTAGACCATCCAGATGATTCCTACAAGCTAGCCTATTTGGAGGCTCAAAACCTCCTAGATATACATACCCTAGCCTAAGACAAATGGCAATCGGAACTTACTAAAAATCACTTTTTCAGTTGGGGTGGAAAGTCAGAAAGACTAATAGCCAGTCTTATCAGGCCTCAAACAATTCATCCCCCAGATATTTCATCCAATAACAAAGATATTCTAGACGACTTTACTCATTTTTACACATTTGTACAGTGAGTGCCCTTATGACTCTCAGGCCACATAGGACTTTTTTTCATTCCATGCAGCCCCTCAATCTAAAGACATACCAGAAAGACCAACTATCTGCCACTATTAGCCCTCAGGAGGTCACAAAAGCAATTTTATCTTTAAAAAATATTAAACCCCCCCAGCCCAGATGGTTTATCCATGAATATCATAAACCTCTCCAGGCTGATGTGACCCCAATATTGATTTCCTTATTTAATTATATATATCAAAACAACATTTGTGTCCAAAACTTTCAGAAGGCACAAACAATTGTGCTACCCAAGCCTAATAAAAGACCCGAACGAGATTGGTTTTTAACATCCAATGTCACTGTTAAACACGGATTACAAAATTCTATCCACCACCTTGTCTGATAGGCTTCAAAATTTCTGTCCCATCTTTTAACCCCTTCTCAACCAGAATTTGTCGGGGGGGCGTCTTTTCCAGAAACGGTATTAAAACTATGATTGCTGCAATGATAGCTTCTTCCATATCTAAAATCCCCACCACAATGCTTCTCAGCTTAGATTCTTAGAAAGCATTTGACTCTGTCTCTTGGAGGTTTCTTAATACCACCCTCAGTAATTGAAATTTTGGTGACACCTTCATAACATTTTTTCAGAAACTTCAGTCTCATGCAACAACCTTTTTGACAGTGAATGGCATAAACTCCTCTCAAATTCCATTATTCAGAGGGGCTAGCCAAGGTTGCCCACTCTCTTCCTCATTATTTAATCTAGCCCTTTAGCCGTTATTATGATACCTTCATTTGTGGGATGGATTCCAGGGTATTCAAGTTGGGAGGGAGGAGATAAAGCTATCTGCTTTTGCAGATGATCTCTTACTCTTTATTTCTAGACCTCAGATTTCTCTGTCACTGTTGTTGGGTGAGATTGGACCCAATGGTGCGCTATTGGGATTTACAATTAATGTTGGTAAATCGAAAGCATTGATATTATCTGGACCCCAAATTCTTCTGTTAACCTGTATTTTTGCCTTGCAAACTCAATCTCTGATTTATCTGTGAATACAAGTCACACGAAAACTGTCTAAATGATATTCCACGAATCTCAATCTTTTAATGAAATTGTTAAATGATAAAGTCAATGCGTGGTCGGAAATTTACACTTTCGTTTGTGGGAAGGGCAAATCTTCTCAAATTAATTGTCTTCCCCAAACTTCTATATTTTTCCAAACATTGCCTCTATTTCTTCTTCTCTCTGATGAAAAACTCATCAATAAACTGATTAGGTCTTTTGTCTGGCGAGATAAATGTTCATGGATTCCCTTTAATATTCTTCAACAGCATAAGTTTAACGAGGGTATACATTTTCCTGATATTAAGTTGTATAACTTGGCAGCTAATCTTTGTATTTTATAGGTTGTCAAATACCTCTAAATTTTCTCCAGTACAGTTGGAGTCGCAATGGCACCCTTCTAACTTTTTAACTAATCTCCTTCACCTCCCCCCATAGAACTCTTTCACCAGAGGCAAAGGCGAACCCCTTATTTATAGCACCCTGGAAAACCCAGTGTGTAGTATGCAGTAAGCTTTACCTTTCAGAGGAGACTTCCATCACATTCATAAGAAACCCTGCTTTTCAGGCAGGTAGAGCTCACCCAATATTTAAACAGTGGGAATCAAGTGCATTTTACTATAAGGGATCTGCTAGATCTCCCGGGAAAGACTGCTTTATCATTCACCAAAGTTTCTTAGCTCCGATCCTTTCCAAAGCTATGTTATAAGCATAGATGCATGATACGCTAATTATCAAACTATTATGCTCCCCAGATTCATATCTCCACATCTCCAGTTTCTACTTGTACCTCCGTTCCTCTTTTGATTATGAGGATAGACATCATGGTTTGGAACGATGGCATGAGGATATGCCAGAATTAGAATCTAATCTACGGGTGACAAAATATATTTCTCGTGTTTCCTGCTGGGAAATGTCATTAAAAATCTTGCATAGGGGATACCTAACTCCGAAAAGTAATAACTTGATGGGAGGATGTACCTCACTAGCCTGTACCAGATGTGGGGAAAGCATTGCAAACCTTTTCCATTGTTTTTGGTCCTGTCCAGTGATTCACACATTTTGGAAACGCATACACCAATTCACCATTATCCACACATTAGAATATAACTCTTTCTCCCCCTTGGGCTCTATTTGGTAGCCAGTGGGACATGGATCTGAGAATCTCTCTATATATTAAACGCTTAATTTTCTGAATCTCAGCCGCGACAAGGAAAACAGTCCTTCAAACAGTGATAAGTCCTTGTGACGCTAGTGCCGTCCTCCTCATTTACTCCTATGGAAGTTCTGAGTATAGGCCTGACCACTCATAGGAACAAGCTGCCGGTAACAAGAATTCCACCCCTTTAAGCACTAATGGGATATTCTCATCCAAGCCATTCATGGTGCTTCCACAAGACATACCATAAATGGCCATAGAGGTGCCAGTCCTATCTCTAAGACCCTCAACCACCAGAAAACTGATGGTGCAGCGATCCTAATTCACTAATTTACATTGACCTCCAGTGGTCACATTTCTCCGTCAAAACCAGTTTGATGTGGCCATGGTCATGTGTGGCTCTTTTTCTTGTACTCTAGGAACATTAAGATAAGAGCCAAACTGGCTCAGATCTTTATGTAATGCCTATGGATTTCAGTGGCAAGAGACCTGCAACATGGCCACTTATTCATTAATTGAATCGGGTAAAGCAATGCAGCTGCTGGATTTCAAAAGGCAAATTTTAATTGGGACTTGTGAATAAACCATAAATGCCTTGGATCAAAATGCCACTTCAAGGCTTTTGGATCACCACTGCAGCTCTAAATATGTATTATCTATGTAAATCCAATATTTTTCTTGAGTAACATATTATTAGTTTGGGGCTGTGCAGTTTCAGAAATACTGCCACTCATGGCCCAAAAATCATTCCCTTTTTGAAATCTGATGAATTGCCCCTTATACCCATGAGAGCAACGAGGGATATGTGTGCAGACAGCCTATCACACTTTATGAGGTTACCGTTTTTTCAGGCTATAAGACGCAGGGTGCGTCTCATAGTCCAAATGTGCTCACTCGGGCCAGCAGAAGGGTTAAGAGGAGAGATGCTGTGGGAAGCCGCCGGTGGTATTTAAGGAGTTAAACCCCACTGCCAGCTTCCTGCAGCATCGCTCCTCTCCAGGCTCCTGCTGGCCCGAGATTGCGCTGTACAGCAGCGGCATGCAGCTGATCAGTACAAACCGGCAGCTGTTGCTAACAGCAGGGATGGAGCTGGCTCCGTCCCTGCTATTAACACTTTAGACGCTGCACCAATCGCAGCCACAGCGTACAGCTGAATGAGGAGCGGTGCTGCCCACCGCTCCCCCATTGGATCGCCCCTGCAATTTAATTGCAGGGAGGGATCAGTTGCCATGGCAGCAGGAAGCCTCATGCAGCCTTCCGCAGCTGCCATGTATGTACACCTATTACACCCTGCCTATAGAATGCTGTAATAGGCAATGAATGAATGAACGAATGAATGAAAATCCTATGTACGGCAATAAATAGTACTAATGTATATTGGACATGGGGTTGTACCCCCTAGTGGTCAAGTACTCTAGGAGGTCTAAGTATTAACTCCTTAAGGACCCGGCGTTTTTTTTGTTGTTGACACATTCATTTTTCCCTCCTCGCCTTCCCAGAGCAATAACTTTTTTTTATTTTTCCACCTACATAGACATATGAAGGCTTTTATATTGCGGGACAAGATGTACTTTCTAATGGTGTTATTCACTATACTATAGAATATACTGGGAAACCGCAAAAAATTCCAAGTGGGACAAATTGTGAAAAAAACATATTTTCACCATGTTTGTGAGGGTTTTGCTTTTACGCCGTCCAATCTTCGGTCAATACCATGTGTTATCTGTATTCTACAGGTTGATACGCATCCGGCAATACCAAACATGTAGGGTTTCCTTTATGTTTTGGTACCGTAAAAAAATTCCAAACTTTTTCTATTTTTGAAATTTGCACCGCAGCGCCATTTTGTGCGACCAATAATTTTTTTTGTACTAAAAACCTACGGACGTCAGTGAGGGGCATTTTTGTGGGGCCGAATTGTACTTTTTATCGCTAGCAGTTTGGAATGCATGCAACTTTTTTATCACATTTATTCCATTTTTTAAGTGACGTAAAATTACCAAAAAACGCAATTTTGGCGTTTGGAATTTTTATTCTTCTACAGTGTTCAGCGTACGGGATAAATGATGTTAGATTTTTATAGATCAGACTTTTTCGGACACGGCAATACCAAACATGTGTAACTTTTTTATTATGTTACTGTTTTTATTTGTAAAGGGGAAAGGGGGGTGATTTAAAATTTTTTTTAGTACTTTTTTTTGTCTTAAAAACTTTATTTTATTTTTTTTTTACTTTAACATTGAGGCCACCTATGGTGCTTGACCACTAGGTGGCCGATTGTCAATCAGTCAATGCTTGTTTGGCAATGCATTAGACTTCCAAGATGGGGTTTCCCCACTTCCTATCTGGGGAGGAAGTGGGCAAACCGGAATGGAAGTGACGACCTTTTTAAAGGCTCCCCCTCCCATGCCCGGGGGTCGGATCGCTGCATATTCTGCGGGGTCCCGATCACCCTCAAGTCGGTGCGCGGACCGTTTTTTTTTTCATTCAGAGTCGGGGCCCATTTTTGGCACGTCATCTGAAGGGTTAAAAGCGCGGGCAGCGCTGTAACGGTGGCGTTAGGGGCGATTAGCCTTAACACCCGGCTGTGCGGGGGGGGTCGCGGAGCGACCCCCCTGAAGCCCCTTTGGCCCCTGGGCGTATCTAATCCAGGGCCCTTTAAGGGGGTTAAAGTAAATTAAAAAAGTAAAAAAATAAATATTAAAGTTTAAATCATCCACTTTTGCCATTTTATATTGCCACAAATAAAAAAATTAAAAGCTAACTATTTTTTCCCACCCATCCGAAAAGCCCAAATTTTTAAAACATCTTTACCCCATGCACTGTACGAAAAAAAGAAAATAAACCCAAACACTAAAATTGTTTTTTTTGGTTCTTTCAATCCCAAAAAATGGAATAAAAATGATCAAAAAGTCCCAAAAGGTGCGAATAAAAAATACACTTCATCGGGCTTTTTTCTTCAAATTCTTTTTTTTCCCATTTTCCTCCCTAAAAACTAGGTGCATCTTATGGTCTTTTTGTCCCAAAAAAAACCGTTTCCTCATGAATCTGCTGCGTCAAAAGTAGGGGGTTTGGTCATAATAATGTGACTCGACTGTTAATACACACAAAATAGTGGTGTAGCAAGATATAAATAGTGGAAAACAAAACAGTATGAGAAATCCCAACAATAATTATAACCGGAAAAAGTTTTGAAAACAATTTTTACATCAAACTTACCTCAAATACAATGAATTTAAAAAAATAAGGGGTTTTTCAGCAAGAACATGCCAGAACTGTAGTGTTTAAGATAGGGCCAAAGGTCATGAAGGGGGAAACTCTGTAGTCCCCGGGGACCTTGGGAATACAAAAAAATTGTTTTGTATATAAAAAACAACTTAAAGAAATCCTGTCACATAGGTTTATGCCCCCCCTTGGGTGAGTATCCCCCGCCGCCGGGTATTCCGCCGCCGCCGGCCGATCGTTTTGGGTCCAAAACCGCTACCCGTGCTAACTTTTTGGCTTAGGGGCTTAGGGGCCCCTTTGGCGAGGCCCCGGTTTCGGGAAATAACTGTTTGTGCGTCCCGCCGGGCGGGACCCCTACAGTTAATGCTTTTGGGGAGCAGAAAAAACCGCAGAGTACTAGGAAGCCGAAAAGGTTTCGGGGGTCTGTTTTCGCGCCGGAGTGCACCGGGCGGTGTGCGCGTCATCACGCTTTCCCCCGGCGCGGCCTTGGGGACGTCACCCCCCGCTTTAAAAAAAGAACCCGGGGTAGCGACAGCCCCGGGGGGGAGCGGGTCAGGTGAGTCTGTTTATTTTTACTTTTTATTTTTTTATTCATTTCTGGGGGCCTATTAATTTTTGTAATTTTGTTCAGGGAGGGGGGGTTTTATTACTGTTATATGTGCAGGGGAAAGGGGGGGTTTTTTTTATTGTTATATTGCAGGGGGGGGCCTAAATTTTCTAAATTTTTTTATGGGGCAGGGAGGGGGCTAATTTTTATTATTTGTGCAGGGGGGGGGTATTTTTCAACTGTTATATGTGGGAGGGGGGGGGGGCTATTATTTTTGTTATATTGCAGGGAAGGGGGGTGTTAAACCTAAATGTAAAATTTGCAAGGGGGGAGGCCCCTTTTTTAAATGTTAATATGTGCAGGGGGGGATTTTTTATCTTCGTTTTTATTTTCCCCGGGGGGGGGGCAAAAAATTTTTAAATGTTATATGTTCAAGGGGGAGGGCAAATTTTTATGTTTTTTATGTCAGGGGACATTTTTTCTACTCTTATATGTGGGAGGGGGGCTATTATCTAAATTTTTTTAAGTTCAGGGGGGGGGGCTATTATCTAATGTCATATGTGGGAGGGAAAAAGGGGCTTTTATCTACTGTTTTTATGGGGGGAGGGATGCTATTTTTTTACTGTTTATTTAATTGGGGGGAAAAGGGGGGGGGCTATTATTACTTGTTACGGCAGGGGGAGCCCATAATTTCCTAATATGTTCTGTTGAGGCATAAAGCTACCTATAGATACAGTGCTGTGGGGGGTATAAGCTTCTATATACCTGCTGGGGGAAACCCAAAAACCCTTTTTTTCCCGCTAGGGGACCCATAAACCCGCCCATATTAACCCGTTAGGGGGGCCCATAACCTTTCCCAAAAGGTACCCTGGGGGGATTTAAAAAACCTGCCTTATATACCTACAGGGGGTCCATAACCTGCCATATAAACCCCCCTGGGGGATCCCTAAACCTGCCCTTAAAATCATGCTAGGGGGGGGACCCCTAACCTGCCCTTAATTTTCCTGCCCGGAGGGGTTTTAAAAAAAGCCTATATACCCTGGGGGGAAAATACAAACTTTTCAGCCCCCCTACCCCGGGAGAAAATATAAAGTTTATAACCAAAACCCACTTTTAAAGGGCGTATAAACTTACTGGGGGACCCCCTTTTACCTTCACTGGGGGGAAACACATAATTTACTGCGTTTGAAGGGCGCTAACAGGGCGTTTTAAAACCGGGTTTTTAAGGCCCTCAAGCAAGTAAGGGTTTATAAAAGTTTTTCAATCGACCCCCCGCGGGCTCCGGGCGGGAATTTTAACCAGTTGTTAAAAGGCCCCAAGTGTTGTTAAGACCTTTTGCAATCGGGCTCCGGGGACTAAACGGGGGAAGAAAAAACTATTTACAAAATACCTGCTGTTTTTTTCCCGTGCTGTGTCCCTAAATTTTGTAAGATGCCTGTAGTTTTTAAAAGCCCTCAAAGGGGGGGCATAACCTATGGGGACAGGTTTTTCCCTTTAAAACACATACTGTACAACAGGGAAACCCAAAAAAATTTCACATGTGTAAAAAAAGTATTTGATAAAAAATAATATTCACACAGGAACCTTCCTGATTAAATCTATTGCTCTTACCGGCAATATTTTTTCAGGAGATTCCCTTAAAATTTTTTTTAAAAATAAAAATTTAGATTGATGGTTTTTCAAATCAGTGCTTGGAAGGGCAGAAAGGGAAGCATTTTCATAGGGCCCAAACCAAAAAACACCTTTGCAAAAGAAAAAACAAACTATAGTTATTGTCGCAAATGTAGGTTGGTTACCTGCACTATGAATCCCTAATACAATATTTCCTCAGTGCAGACACAACTAGAGCTGGATTTATTATATGAGAACATGTGCTTTGAGTCATATGTTTTTTTGGAAAGGGGGTTCCGGGGTAAAAATGAAAAGGGAAGTCCCAAAAACAGGGTAAAATTAACATTGGGGAAAAGAAATTTCCCCCAAAAAGGGGGGTATTTCCCCAAAAAAAAGTTTATGTTTGGGTTAAAAAATGCCTTGTCTGCAATTATTATCCATTATTATCCATCAATTTAAGTGTTTTACATTATTTAAAAACATACTACATTGTACTACAAAGTACAATATAAGGCTTGTTTCAAATATATGTCTGAAAATCTGTTCAAAATGACAGAAAAATTTAGCGCAGCATGCAGCTCTATTCTTTCTGTTGATATGGTGGACACCATGACAGAAACCCAAAGGGAAACCCCGTGGGGAGTCCCTGTGCAGTTTTGGGTTCCTTTAGTTTCCCCCTCCCGCTGAAGGGTTTTGATCATTGCTTGTTCTGTTTTTCGGGAAAGGTTTAGGAAATAGGGGCCTGACTAATGCCCGTAGACAATATATTCCAATGTGATTGCCTTGCATTGCAAGAATTACACTTTACTGTAAGGACATGTTTACCGGGCAATATTTTGGTCAGTATTTTGCAAGCTGAAATCAGAAGTGGGTCCAAAACACAGAAGAGGTGCAAATCTTCCCAGTATACATTTTCAATGTTTAGGTTCTGCTCCTGATTTTGGCTTGTAAATACTGATGTAAAATACTGACCAAAATATTGTCATATCAATGTACCCAAAGAATGAACACTGTATGGCTCTTTAATTTAACACAAAAATACACATTCATAGAAAATATGAGAAAACATGACTATACTTTTCGCCAGCTCGTCCTTGACCAGCACAAGGTCCATATTTATATGCATAGACCAGTCGAGGAATGAAGTCTGAGGTAATGGCTATGACAAATGCATTGGTGATAACAGAAAGAATTCCGATGCCTTCTAGAATCCCATACCAGATACCTGCCAGAACAAAGATTGATGAAAACAAATGATAGTTAATGGTTCTCAATAAACAGCAATTTAGACACCAGACTGTTTCTGGCTAGCAGTTCTAACACCAAGGCTAAGTAAAAGGAAGCCAGCTAATAAACCAAACTATAAAGAACGGCTTCAAATAAGAAAAGACTATGAAACTGACTATAGGAGTATGACTGTCTACAGTATATCAAAGTTGCTGGTAATTACAGTGTTTAAACAAGCTGCAGATGCCCATAAATTGCAAAGCCATTAAGTGCACTGCCTTGTAGGAGATCTGGTAGCTACATATCTTAAGAAGCCAATGCAAAACACGTCTGACAAATTTCCATTTAACACCACAAAAACCTTGACACAGCATTTTCTCTGTTCAAGTATTGAATAAGATTACTTCACATTACTGTTTACCATAATCATACTAGATTACACATTGATGAAACAGTCAATCTCACTCACCTATGTCCTTGGCTCGTGAAGCTAATGGTCTCCTCCACTGACTGATAAATTTGTAAGCATCAAGACGGATTTCAATGATATTGTTTAGTAAGGCAAGGAGTGGTGCAAGGGGAAAAGCAGCTACGAAGATAGTTGTGAAGCCAAACTGAAGAACTGTGAAAAAAGAAAGTTAACAATAACTAGATACTGACTAGATACTGACTAAATACACCCCATTAAGGGTTACCTCATTGTGGCTGCCACATGCAGCAGATAAACAATTTCAGGTAATACAGTTTTACAGTCAAAACCATGCAGTCATTTAAACCATGTGCCTTTTATGTGAATTTTTTTTAATGCATAAAATTTTTTTTTTTTGGCAATTTTTATTTATATATATATATTTTATATAAAAAAATATATATATTTAGCAGCTAACAGGACATAGGTGTGGGATGCTTCAAGCTGGCACTGATTGTCACTGCTTAGAACCCAAACACCGCTTTATGCAGCCCTGCCGACAAGAGAAAAACTGTCTTTTAGTTTCATCTATTGGAGATGGCTACCCTGTAAATCACCCATAATAGAGCTGTGAAACAAATTTAGGGCTGTTTCAGGTTTCTTAACTGTTGCCAGGATACAGCAAGGTACACCCTACATCGGCTGGAAATCTATGCAAGGAGTCTTCTTTTGTATTGACAAGGGGAAAGAACTTCAAAACAGATGCATTCAAATTTGGGGCCGAATTTTTTGGGAAAATTTTTTGGGGTTTTGGCTAATGGTCTCTAGCTTTGTTTCAAGACTCTTTTATGTGTCATCTTTTAAAATATAGGGTTAAGAAAAGCCATCCCATTGTACTAGATACTGTATACAGGCAGGTCAAAGTTAGGAGAATGACATCTTTGGGATCTGTAGCTTTGCAGTATTTTTGGAACTTATCATTTTCTTTTTTCTCTTTAGATGTTTTTTGAGAATCTCAACTATTTCTTACTTGAATCAAGTATATGAAGACAAGTCTTGCATCCCCCAGTCATTTCATTTAAACTAGTCAGATCCCTTAGTTCCCACTGTTAAAATAACATGGCTATTTGACTAAGCTTGATTTGTATCTATATCAGGAATGAATGGAAGACCGGTGTGTGCCAACTATGGGGGACATGTCTGAAAACTGTCTTGGTCTAAGACTTTTCTTGTTGCCCATAGCAACCAATCAGGGTTCCCCTTTCATTTCTTTAGAGCACTATATGAAATGAAAGGGGGACGCTGATTGGTTGCTATGGGCAACAAGAAAAGTCTTAGACCAAGACAGTTTTCAGACATGTCCCCCTAAGTGTTTCAAAGACAGATATTATATGAATAGTCACAGTTCAGCCCCAATAAATCTCCGGCACGGGATTGCATAACTGTTTTTTGAGAATGTACACTACAGGATAATTTGGACTCACTGAATTACTAACATATTTGATTAAACCAGTTCTAAATTGGGCAGAGAAGTCTATGGAATGTGCATTACTGCTGTAAGGGCGCGTTCACACGGCACAGGACAAATACTGGCCGGTTTGCCGGCCGGTATTTGTCCTGTTTTGCACCCGCCCCCACGGCGCGGGGGGGAGTTTTCCCAATAGCGGAGAAGAGCCCTCCCCCTTTCCCATTTAGAAGCACATATTCCGGTTTACCGGGTTTTTGCCTTTTGGCCATGAAAAAAAACCCCTGCAGGGGGATGCTGCACGGGTTTCCACAGAGCACATTGTGTCAATTTTCGGCCAGTTTTTCAGGCGGTCTGAAAAACTGCAAACCGGCTAAAAAAACGGCCGAAAACCCGTGCAGTGGGGACATGCCCTAAGGAGGTGTTGACTTCTCCACAAGAATCCGAAGGTCACTATCCCCAAAGCAGACATCAGGTTGCGCTACCAACACAGCATGCAGAAGTCATATTCAGTCCATGCCTGAGTCAAGGTGGGCAGAGTCCAGTTATAAACAGTAGATAAGCCGAGATCAGGACAGGTAGAAGATAGGTAAACACTGTCAAATGTCTAAACTGGGTTGATAACAGAAAAAGCAAACACATTTGCAGAACCAAGTAGAGCTCAAAGCACTGTGGGAAACGTCCTTATAAAATATGGGGCAAACTGGCATAGGCTGACTTAAGAGTGCGCTGTTCTTTAATTAGTCCAGAAGTCAGCAAAAACATGCAACCTATGAACCGACCAGTTGGATGCAGAAGCAGAGCAGGAACCAGGGCAACATCATCAAAAACTGTTGTCAGCACTCCATCAAACTGATGACTCAAATCAACTACATTCTGAACAATTCAAATTCAGCTAAAAGACTTTACCAACTATGATTCCGTCTCTACAAGATAAGCATGTGGTTGTTAAAATATGATCAACACTGGTTTTTATTAGACTAGCCCACTACTGCACCCATATAATTGCTTATTTTTAACCTCAATGGTAATGAAACAGAGCTTACTCATTTCAAGGTATTCTTCAAATAACCCATAAGCATTAATGGGCTGCAAATTATAATCTTTCTCCCATTGGGGAAAACTAGCTGTCCCATGTGCTCCGTGTTCTTGCCTTAATCTTCTACGTGTCCACCAGTTCTGGATTAACCTAAATATTAAGCAAGAAAAATGAATTACATGGGCTTCTTTTTATAATTTACTTATGATTGCATTCTACTTGAACTTATGGGTGAAATAATGCAACATTTTCCTTTGGCAACTGCAATGACATTTCAGCTTTACAATACATTTGCAATGTACAGAATTTCTTCACCTACTGAAATCTTGGTGATAATAAACATGATGCACAAGGTGCAGAAACACAATTGTCTTTGTAACACTACACCATTAAAAACACCCAAATAACTGACATTTTTAGTTTAGCTATTGCAACAAATGGTACATATAAAGGCATATTTGTGTATATACGATATTACCTATATTAACAGTAACTTACGGGTAGCCTAGCTCCATGAAGTTATTCCATGTTTGCTTCAATACCATTATTATGCCCATCTGCATGCATAAGTCAATAAGGCATCCACTAGGGTGACACTGTAGATTAGAGTGAAAAAGAATTTAACAGAGACAAACATATTTTGACATATATCAGATCTCGGTCTTGGGGCTATTCTTAACAATACATTATGGAACTGATTAAATAGCAATTTCCATATAAACATTTTTTAATTAGAATTGTTACCTACACAAGAGATACTCCAAGTACCTGCTATGCAGCAGTGTCAATGTCACCCAGTATTCTGCTAACAAATGTGGCTTTGTTAGGTGTCATATACCACCCTACCTGATGACAGCATTGGATAGAGTGGGGCAAGATTCTCAGGTGGTCTCAGGTAGTGGAGGGATTAATGAATGGTTTCCTTCTGGTCTAGGGAACGCAAAGGATTCAAGTATGCTTTCTTGGTGATCTAGTGTAATGAAGTGGTAAAGGCACAATTTACTGCTAGTCTTGGGTAGTGTATGGGTTAGTGCATGCTTCTCATCAGTTGTAAGGTAGTGTAAGGGTTGTCTCACTACAGACATTGATGGCATATCGCTAAGATATGCCATCAATGTCTGATAAGTCCAGGTCCCACCTCTGGGAACCCCACCTATCGCCTAAACAAGCCTTAAAACCTCTCCGTTCTAAACAGAGATGTATCCGGGACTGTCCCATTGACTTGAATTGGAGTTCCGAGTTTAGCCAAGCTGAAACACATAGATTATTGCATTAAAAATTATAATTATTGCATTGAATCCTGTTATTTTTAATGGATTAAATAAAAAATGTACTTTTTATTATCAATGTGCTGGAAACTTTTTGGAGTTTTAAGAAAGCTGATGACTGACAGTGATTCACACATAGAGAGCAGCTAGAGTCTGCATTTTTATGAAGACTCGTAATAGCAACAGAATGATGAGCATGTATATGTTCATATATCACACATATCACATGCAGCATCCCCTTCCTATACTGATTAAACAGAACAGTGCAGGGCAGGGACAGAGAACACTGTGCAAAGAAGACAGCAGTTGTGCCAGATTGTAAATGAGGCATTTAGGGGGACTGCTACAGACAGTCCCTTTTAAGTTAAAATTTTAAAAAGTACAGCTTTTGCATGATTTTTGTCTAGTGCATATTATAGTCTAAAATATGGTATATATCCCCAAGCTCAACATCTCCTCCTTTGTCCTATCCTATCTTGTCCCCAAATAGGTTAACATTGCTGCCCGGAAAGTAAGCACTATTTATAAATTCCTTATACAATCTTTAAATGGGTTCTGCCAAGAAGTGAGTTCCTTACCTAACAGGCTGATACTCCCCTCTTGAGGCTTGAAAAAAGGGGCGTTGTGTTTCTGTGTTTAAAAAAACAAGTACCTCCTCTATGATGTCATCACTCCACCTCCCATGCACGTTCCTGATACTCAGTCTCTATAGTTGAGCAAACATTGTTTTGCTAATCCACAGAGGAGAACTGTATTGTGCACAAGCTATATGTGTTTATTTCTCCCTCTTATGTGCTCAGGAGAGAAGATAAGCTCAGCAGGCAGCCTTCTTTCATTCCTTCACGAATGGCTGCAGGGGGAGAGGGAGGGAGGCTTAGCAGGGAGGAACTGCATGTTTACTCAGATAATTACATTACAACCAGTGGATTCTCTATACAAAAGACACAGGATCTTTCTCCCCAGTCCCTTCAAAGCTCATTCATGTTCCCTGCCATCAGATAAGAAGTTCAAACAACGCAAGTGTGGCCAGATCAGCTCCTGTCAGCTCCTGGTCCTGTCTAATGTAAACTGTCAGGAAACTAAGGGCATCTTAGTCAGGCTGTAGATCTCAAAGGCTACACTTTTTTTTAAATACATATATTTAGAAAAGTGATTAAATACCCATTTTGAAAGGATCCCACATCAACATTAGATCGTGGCAAAACCCCTTTAAGCTACCTCTAGACTGGTCTTTACTTTCTTCTTCCTAGAGCCATTTTTCAAGGTTCATTATAAAACTGTATATCATACTTAGTTGAAAACTGAAACATGATATGAATACTAACCTCTTCCAGTCGCCATCGGTTTATTAGCCTTAAATAAGCACCCGGCCTTCCAGCAAACCTACAATGAAAAACAGTTTATACGTACATCTGAATCACACTGGTATATTAATTTACTGATAAACCTATGATAATGGGCACATCAAATATTTATGACTCTGGTTCTGATAAAAAGCAGAACCCATAAAAGTTAAACTTGAGAAATGTACTGGATTTGCATTGCAGTAAACAGTTTCACAGGCTGAAATGACTTACGTGGATGTTTGCCATAGCTAAGCTGCACCCAAACAACAAATGCAAATTTAATTAAAAAAGGCCTTCTTAAATATTAAAATGGCATTACATAATGTTTATGCCTTTATGGCAGCAAGAAATTAGCTGGCACACAGATTTCTTATCTGCACACCCACAGACAGTCATAGTCTATAGGAATAGCCACAATTGGGGCAAAAAATAAAAGTAGCACACAGGTTGCATAAACGAAGTAGCTGTTGCCCAAAAATCATTCTCTGTACTAGTGATAATTCGACCAATCAGTAAATTTAGTTTTGCAGGACAGATACAATTGATAACCCTTGTTTAAAACACAGACCAGCCTATAACTTTATTTTACAGTGCAATTCCACATAAAATATTTTTATTTATTTAATTTGTACTTTAATAATTACGGCATAGCTATAGGGGTCACAGTGGTCGCACTTGCTACCAGGCCTCTCTCACCCCACAGCTGGTGAGCCCTGGTTAATGAGCCCTGGTTCAAAACATTAGCTCGGAGCTTGTCCCCCCAAACATTGGCCTTTCTTGGCAGTGGATCACTACTTTTTAACAACAGGTTCCCTACTCGACGTGATGGATGCCTGTGGTGTAGTATTCCTACATAAAGGAGTTGCTGATGATATCAGACTACATTCCTCAATCATCCGAACCTCTCATGCCCGCCTACAAGATTTCACACGTGCGGCACCAATTCTCTGGAATATGCTACCGCGGGCGATCAGGCACATTCACAACCCTCACAGTTTTAAGAGGGCCTGAAAAATACATCTTCTCGGTCTGGCCCACCAAGATCCCTAACTGCTATCGCACACATCTGTCACTCCCTGCACTTGGGCACTCACAGGCACTTATCTGCATATAAATGTACAGTCTGGGTGGCAGGTTCATCCATTTTTCATGTAAACCACCCCCTATTTCTGAAACATGGCCGGACCATTGTACACTTGGCACTTCTTACCGTCTGTTTCACCCATACACCCTATAGATTGTAAGCTCTCACGAGCAGGGCCCTCCCACCTTGTGTCTCATTTGTAAGTACTTTTAATGTGTAATGACTGTATGTTTACCCTTGAATTTGTAAAGTGCTGCGGAATATGTTGGCGCTATAGAAATAAAGATTATTATTATTATTGTCCAGCAGAAGAATATTCATTTGAAATGGGACCAGACTGCATTAAAAAAAAAAAAAAAAATGATACTTGACTCCCGGATCCCTGTTGCTGTCGCTCCGAAGCATCCCGAGCACCATTCCTTTTCACTTCTTGTCCCAAAACACAGGATAGGATCCGTAGAGGGTGAATGGAGCGCGAACTTCTCCTGTGTGTCAAGATGAGAAGTGAAGAGAAGTGGGTAGCAAAGAACCGGAAAGTAAGTATCACTTCTCCTGCAGCCTGGCCCAATGTTAAATGAATTTTCTTCCACTGGACAACCTGTTTAAGTAAGAATCATTTTCTGTGGCATGCTACACCGCAGGCATCTGTCAAGTATTGAACCTGTTGTTAAGAAGCAACATGGGAAGGAGGCCAGGTTGTACATGGGAGAGGGACCCAAGATGAAGTTTTGTACCAGAGACAATGAGCTTTTAGCTACGCTCCTGATGCTGTATTATGTTATATCATATAGTTCATTCACATCCAAGCTGCATTCAGAATTTTTATGTTTTCCTATAGATTTTCACTTTGCTGGTCCATGGACAGTGGAGAACATGCTCTGCTGTGTGGCAATGTGATAGATACTCTAGGAACTGCATGGTAGTAGTCTGATATCTATCAAGAGCACAAGTCTAAGGTGATATCCAAGCTCTGGTAAATAAAGTTTTATATAAAGCTATGTTGGCTATAATTCATAGAAGTCTACAATGTCCGCAGAAAGGGTATGAATTGCAGCTGTTGTGTTGTTAGTTTGGCAGATCAAGAAATCTACACACTCATATAGCATATGTTGAATTGTTACCACATTTTTGGTGTACTGTTCCAAGTTATATATTGGTTTTGTTTTTTTGAGGATGTTCTAAAAGTCTTTTTCCTATTTGTAAATATAACAAATTATAGCTTGGAGGAGTAAAGACGACCCCATAGACATGTGTCCCAGAGGCTGGCATTTCACAGGAGACATGCATTGGGGTTTAACATACAGAATAATGTCTTTAAAACCACACAGTGCAATGTAACAGTAGATAACGCTGCCCTCAGAAAGTACAGTAGAACAATACTGCCAGGTTCCCTTTACGGTATGTTTACACGAGGTATTCAGGTTACAAATTTTTTACAGTGGATTAGCGAGGGGAAGATCCACAGCATATAACAGTAGCAGTAATGGGTTTCCAAAAAAAAATCCATATAAGATCTGTGTGTTGGAGAAATGTGGCAGACATTGCTGATTTTCCCTACTGACTTCAATGAGTATTCAGAGGAAAATCCTCAATGGTGATTGACCTTCTTTTCTAGCTTATATATACAGCGTCACAATTTTCATTTTTTAAAAAAAAAAAAAATCTGCAGGATTTAGTGCAGATTTGTTGCTCTGAATGTACAGTAACTATGGAAATGTTGCATCTTTTTGTAAAAGATCTGAAGTATTTTATGTCCCATGTGGACAAGCCAGCTTTGTCCAAAATGAAAATGGCAAAATAAATCCTGCGAAATATGCAATGCACATTTATAAGTACTTTTTATGCAAAGCAATTTGTTTTATAGATTTGGTGTCCTATAATTCTTAGGCCCCGTTCACACGGCTTATTTGCCGACGGATTGGCGCCGTATTCCGCGCCGGATTTGCGCTTCAATACGGCGCCAATCCGTCGGAGTCATTACGGTAATCCACTGCTCTCATAGAGAACAGTGGAATCCGTCGCTCCTCCCCGCTCGGCGAATCCCCCGCGGGGGGAGAAAGTGACATGAACCGTATATACGGCGCGGACGCGCCGCAACAATGCATTGTCTATGGGGCGGGAGCGGCCCCCCCGCGGGGCGCCGCCCCCGCCCCTGTCCCGCCCCGTATTCACGGCGGATTTGTGCGCTCAATACGGCGCACAAATCCGCCGTGAATAAGCCGTGTGAACACGGCCTTAGATGATTTATGGCCTGAAAATTCAATTAAAAAAAGATTTCCCCATGGGCTGATGTGTTCGTAATAGACATACAGTCTTTAACCTAATATTGACCATGTGACACATGCCCTAGATACAGAGTCATAGTGGAATAACCAATCAAACGTTTATGAAGCTTGGAGCTGGATTCCAGACCTAAAATTACTAGAATAATTTTAACAATAAGGCGGGGTTCACACGGTTTATTCAAGCCGTAATTGCGGGACGGATTTCGCCCGCAATTACAGCTTGAGTACGGGGCGGGGCGGTGGCGCGGCGAGGGAGCTGCCCGTCGGCCCACAGACATGCATTATCCACGGCGCGTATCCCGCCGGGCCGGCGGGGAGGAGAGACGGAATCCATAGTTCTCTATGAGAACTGTGGATTACCGTAATGGCTGGCACAGATTCCAGCCGTATTGCAGCGCCGACAAAAGAGCCACTGTGTGTTAATGAGGAGTTGTGTACTAAGAGGAGGTGTGTCAAGTAAGCTGTGACTGCGGAGATGCCATTTGTTAACCTGCTTTTCCTGTGTAGAGGGTGAGTTGCACAATTCCTGAAGGTTACATGAAGAGTCAACTGGAAGACAACTGGTATAGAAGGGGACATAAGTGATATCTGTACCACCGTGACATTGGGTACATCTGTGACAATGATAACACATGTAACATCATTATCATCAGTGTTGTCTAAGTGAGTAGCACTGGTACACTGTTGTGCAGCAAAGCATTGTGCCCTGAGTTGGGGCTACTCATTGTGAATTGTGTGCCCTAAAACTTACACTGTTAGATTTAGAAAGGGGAACATCTTTCCTCGAGGAGAGCACCGAATGAACGGCGTGTAGAGATTTGTTTTGCCTTTTTGCCCTCTACTTAGCATCTGCACATCATAAGGCATTATGGGAAAGGGGCTGAGAAGCCAAAAGCGCCCTCTGCTGGATGTAACAAATCCTCAATTTGCTTTTGACCCACCGAGTCTTGAGAAAGCAAAAATGATTTTAGCCAAGCCAGTATCTCTCATCTGCAGACAACTCTGTTTCGGAATTTTTGTCCCTCATCAGTGCAGAGCAGAGTGATACTGGCTAGCTGTGTGGGAGGCATAGATAGGCTCAGAAAGGGAACATCTCTCCTTGAGGAGAGCACCGAATGAACGGCGTGTAGAGATTTGTTTTGCCTTTTTGCACTCTACTAAGCCCAAAGCGCCCTCTGCTGGATGTAACAAATCCTCAATTTTCTTTTGACCCAGATTTAAGCAGTTGTGAGTACTGAACCCCTTCAAATTGATCAGAGACATAGAGACTATGGGCGACATTTATGAAGCTCGCCACGTCGGGGCGCACCTTTTCGCCCGTTTTCCGGCGAAATTTGCGCCTGATTTATGTCGGCGCTGGGGCGCGCTCATACATACTATGTAAAGTCCGCCGCGCCTCGCCAGTGTTTGAGGCGCAGTGCGGGACTTAGGCGCAGTGCGGGGCTGCGCCTATGATTCGCCGCCCGAGGTAGTGCGATCATACATGCCGTGTAAAGTCTGCCGCGCCTCGCCAGTGTGTGGGTGCAGTGCAGGACCTAGGCGCAGTGCGGGGCTGCGTCTAATATTCGCCGTCCGAGGAGGTACATGCGGGGAAAAGTTCACCGCGCCTCGCCAGCGTATGGGGCGCATTGCGGAACTTAGGCGCAGAAGGGACTGCGCCTCACATGAATTCCGATACGAGACAGGCTGGAAAACAGCGAGAAATCATTAAAGATGTCTGTGCGGAGTATGAATAAAAAAAATCGTCTTTGTAAAGGCGTAAAACATTCTCTGAAAAAGAGCTCATACTAATTAAAAAAATACATAAATAAAATCACTTTCCAAAAATCCAGAACGGCGCTACATCGGGAATTTGGATATTTGAAATTGACGGGAAATACAGAATTCAAATTCTGTAAGCTATTCTCATTGGTCGGCAGAAACCAGCCAATCAGAATAGGAGCGACAGTGAACCATTAAAACCTATGGAGAAGTTTGGACCAATCAAAATCAAAGGCGAGATAGTTCAAAATACAGTAAAAATGCTGGAAAGAGCTGATTGGTTGAGCTAGCGGGGGCTTGGCTATCTCGGCCAATCAGAATAGGAGAGACAGAGACCCATTATAACCTATGGAGAAGTTTTGACCAATCAAAATCAAAGGCGAGACAGTTCAAAATACAGTAAAAATGCTGATAAGAGCTGATTGGTTGAGCTAGCGGAGGCTTGGCTATCTCGGCCAATCAGAATAGGAGAGACAGAGACCCATTATAACCTATGGAGAAGTTTTGACCAATCAAAATCAAAGGCGGGACAGTTCAAAATACAGTAAAAATACTGAAAAGAGCTGATTGGTTAAAATAGCGGGGGCTTGGCTATCCCGGCCAATCAGAGCGCAAGCTACTTTCTCCCATTGTAGTTTATGGAGAGATGGCGGCAAGGAAATCTCGGCTCTCAGCGCCGTGCGGCATGAAGTATGATTAAAAAAATCATTTTTATTAAGTGTAAAACATTATCAGATAAAGAGCTGAAACCTTCTCTAAAAATAAATCAGTTTAATCCCTAAAAAGGCGTTTGTCGCCGAGACCGGCGCTACATAAGGAATTGCAATATAGAGAATTGCCGGGAAATACAGTAATTCAAATTGTTTAAGCACTTCTGATTGGTCGTCATAAACCAGCCAATCAGAACAGGAGCGACAGTGGCCCATTCTAACCTATGGAGGAGTATTGACCAATCAGAATAGGAGAGACAGGGACCCATTATAACCTATGGAGAAATATTGACCAATCGTATTCAAAATCAATATCAAAATCCCAATTCCCGATGTAGCGCCGCTCTCGGTGACAAACGCGTTGTTAGTGATTTTATTTATGTATGTTTATAGAAGGTTTCAGCTCTTTTTCAGAGAATATTTTACACTTAATAAAAAATTTTTTTTTTAATCTTACTCCATGCCGCACTGCGCTGAGAGCCGAGATTGCATTGCGCTGATCTCTCCCATGACTACAATGGGACAAGTTTGCTCGTGCTCTGATTGGCCGGGAAAAGCCAAGCCCGCTAGCTCAACCCAATCAGCTCTTTTCTGCATTTTTTTCGTATTTTGAACTGTCCCGCCTTTGATTTTGATTGGTCAAAACTTTTTCCAAAAGGTTATAATGGGTCCCTGTAGCTCCTATTCTCATTTGTCAATAGTTCTCCATAGGTTTTAATGGGGCACTGTCGCTCCTTTTTCTGATTGGTTGGTTTCTGGCGACCAATGAGAAACGCTTACAGAAATTTGAATTACTGTATTCCCGGCAATTTCGAATATTCCCCAATTCCCGATGTTTGCGCCCCCTCTTGGTGACAAATGCGTTGTTAGTGATTTTATTTATGTATGTTTTTAGAAGGTTTTTAGCCTTTTTTTAGAGAATTTTTTTACACTTAATAAAAATGATTTTTAATCATACTCCATGCCGCACTGCGCTGAGAGCCGAGATTGCATTGCGCCGATCTCTCCATTGACTACAATGGGACAAGTAGCTCGTGCTCTGATTGGCCGGGATAGCCAAGCCCCCGCTAGCTCAACCAATCAGCTCTGTTCTGCATTTTTACTGTATTTTGAACTGTCCCGCCTTTGATTTTGATTGGTCAAAACTTCTCCATAGGTTAGAATGGGTCCCTGTCGCTCCTATTCTGATTGGCCGAGATAGCTAAGCCCCCGCTAGCTCAACCAATCAGCTCTTTTCTGCATTTTTACAGTATTTTGAACTGTCCCGCCTTTGCATTTGTTTCGTCAATATTTCTCCCTAGGTTTTAATGGTTCACTGTCGCTCCTATTCTGATTGGCCGGTTTATGCCGACCAATGAGAAGCGCTTTCAGAATTTGAATTACTGTATTTCCCGGCAAGTTCCAAGATTCTAATTCCTGATATTGCGCCGTTCTAGATTTTTGGAAAGTGATTTTAATTATGTATTTTTTATTTTTGAAGGTTTGAGCTCTTTTTCTGATAATGTTTTACGCCTTTATAAAGGCGATTTTTTTGGAATCATACACCATGTCGCACGGCGCTGAGCGCCAAGATTTCTCTTGCGATCTTCTATGTTTCCTCTCATGTTACGTTCTTGCTTCACTTCGCCTCCGCCGGAGCATTTAGACCAGAATCAACCAGGTCTGACTGTCGGAGCTGCCGAGCGCTGCAAAGCGCCGCACTTTGCCGACCTGCGATCGTACATGCCTCAGAGTTTTCAAGCGCGCCGCGTCCCGCCCCGGAACGCCTACACCGCACCCACACCACGCCCATTGCCCGCCCCTTCATGCGGGGCGCAGCTGAAAGTGGCGAACGCTGCGCCTAACATCGCATCCCTGAGTCCGACAGCGGATTCGGGCCGGTGAGGCGAAAAGCCCGTTCATACATGTCGCCCTATATTGTTTAGAGTGCAGCAGGAAAACCACCAGTTAATACTACCAGTTGCTAAAATCTAATGTGTGCCTCCTAAAGAAGACAATTAAAGGGGTTGTCTCACTACATTGGGCACTCAACTGATTTGGGTATGAATCCATCCTTGCAGATCACATACACCCATACATGCTGATTGTGTTCCCTGGGGCAGAAGCGATCTTCCAGCAAAACAATACAACATGCCACAGAGCTAGTTGTAAGAGCATGACCAAGACTTCCAAGTACTACTCTAGCCCCCTAATTTACCAGACTTGCACAATTGAGTTCATCTGTGGGACCACCTCAATGGTCGTGTCTGCACTATGCATCTTCCCCCACGCTCCCTTCAGCAGCTGTGGGATGCAGTCAGCATGGCTCCAGACAGGGCCGTTCCTAGGGGCGGGCAGGGCGGGCGGTCACCCGGGGCACCGGGGCTCCACTCACCCGAGGGGGGCGCCGCGGCCGCCCTGCCCGCCCGGAGGAGCGCCCCTGACTTTGCGCGACTGTTTTTTAACAGTCGCGCAGAGCCAGCAGCTGCAGGGAGGAGGCGGGACGGATCGTTCACCGCGCCCCCTGCGCAGCTCGATCTCCTCGGCTGGCAGCTCTGCCGCCGAGGAGATCCCTGGGAGCTGCGTGCAGCGTAAGCAGCGTGATGACGTCACGCTGCTTACACCGCTCAGCAGCTCCCACTGCTGAGCACTCGGACCGGGAGCGCGGACCGAGGTGAGTACTCTTTTGTTATTTTTAAAATTACTTTCAGGGCATCACTGGCTACAAGGGGGGCATCACTGGCTTTCAAGGGGGGCCCTCCTGGCTACAAGGGGGCATCCTAGCTACAAGGGGGCATCCTGACTTGGCTACAATGGGGGCATCCTGGCAAAAAGGGGGCACACTGGCTACAATGAGGGCACACTGGCGATAAGGGGGGGGCCACACTGGCTACAAGGGGGCACACTGGCTACAAGGGGGCATCCTGATACAATGAGGGCACACTGGCTACAAGGGGCATCCTGGCTACAATGGGGCACACTGGCTACAAGGGGGCATCCTGGCTACATGTGGGCACACTGGCTACAAGGGGGCATCCTGGCTACAATGGGGGCACACTGGCTACAAGGGGGGCACACTGGCTACAAGGGGGCATCCTGGCTACAATGGGGGCACACTGGCTACAAGGGGGCATCCTGGCTACAATGGGGGCACACTGGCTACAAGGGGGCATCCTGGGTACAAGGGGGGCACACTGGCTACAATGGGGGCACACTGGCTACAAGGGGGAACACTGGCTACAAGGGGGTCTCACTGGCTACAAGGGGGCACACTGGCTACAAGGGGGGCACACTGGCTACAAAGGGGGCATCACTGGCTACAAGGGGGCACACTGGCTACAGGGGGCACACTGGCTACAAGGGGGCACACTGGCTACAATGGGGGCAAAACTGGCTACAAGGGGGGCATCACTGGCTGCAAGGGGGGAACACTGGCTAAAAGGGGGCATCACTGGCTAAAAGGGGGGATCACTGGCTACTGGCTACAGGTGGGGCATCACTGGCTACAATGGGGGCACACTGGCTACAATGGGGCATCACTGGCTACAGGGGGCATCTCTGGCTACAGGGGGCATCACTGGCTACAGGGGGCACACTGGCTACAAAGGGGCACACTGGCTACAAGGGGGCATCACTGGCTACAAGGGGGGCATCACTGGCTACAAGGGGGATCACTGTCTAAAAGGGAGGATCACTGGCTACAAGGGGGCCATCACTGGCTACAATGGGGGCACACTGGCTACAAGGGGGCATCACTGCCTACAGGGGGGCATCTCTGGCTACAGGGGGGCATCTCTGGCTACAATGGGGGCATCTCTGGCTACAATGGGGGCACTGGCTACAAGGGGGCACACTGGCTACAAGGGGGCATCCTGGCTACAGGGGGGCATCACTGGCTACAATGGGGGCACACTGGCTACAAGGGGGCATCACTGGCTACAATGGGGGCACACTGGCTACAAGGGGGCATCACTGGCTACAGAGGGCATCTCTGGCAAAAGGGGGGCATCACTAGCTACAAGGGGGGAAAACTGGCTAAAAGGGGGCAACACTGGCTACAAGGGGGGCACACTGGCTACTGGCTACAGGTTGGGCATCACTGGCTACAATGGGGGCACACTGGCTACAATGGGGGCATCACTGGCTACAGTGGGGCATCTCTGGCTACAGGGGGCCTCACAGGCTACAGGGGGAAAACACTGGCTACAAGGGGGCAACACTGGCTACAAGGGGGCACACTGGCTACAATGGGGGCACACTGGCTACAAGAGGGGCATCACTGGCTACACGGGGGATCACTGTCTAAAAGGGAGGATCACTGGCTACAAGGGGGGCATCACTGGCTACAATCGGGGCACACTGGCTACAAGGGGGGCATCTCTGGCTACAGGGGGGCATCAATGGCAACAGGGGGGGCATCACTGGCTAAAAGGGGGCATCACTGGCTACAGAGGCATCTACTGGCTACTAGGGGGGGCATCTACTGGCTACGGGGGCATCTACTGGCTACAGGGGCATCACTGGCTACAGGGGGATCTAAATGATAACAGGGGGCACAACTGGCTACAGGGGGCACAACTGGCTACAGGGGCAATCACTGGCTACAATGGGGGCACACTAGCTCCAAGGGCGGCATCTCTGGCTACAAGGGGGCATCTCTGGCTACAAGGAGGGCATCTCTGGCTAACGGGGAAAACACTGGGAAAAGGGGCATCACTGGCTACAGGGGGGGATAACACTGGCTACAGGGGGCATCACTGGCTAAGGGCATCTACTGATAACAGGGGGCATCAACTGCACAGGGGGCATCAACTGGCTACAGAGGGGCATCAACTAGCTACAGGGGGCATCAACTGGCTACAGGGGGCATCTACTGGCTACAGGGGGCATCTACTGGCTACAGGGGCTACTACATGCTATAGGGGGCCTACTACATGGCTACAGGGGGTATACCTGGCTACCATATGAGATGCTATAGATGGGGATTTGTATAAAAGAAAGGAATTGGTTGGAAAAGGGTGAAAAGGGAGGAGTCTTAAAAATTTGTTTTGTAAATTTTACAGTGAAGAGTCGGGAGTAGTCCTTCAATGGCGTCTGGGACAGATGGAGAAGAAGGGAAGAAGAAAGAAAAAAGAACAACTCTCAACTCTTCAAAGACGTCTCCTGTGAGTCACTAGATATAACTTTACTGTAACCATTTATATGTCTGCAGAGCCTATGTACAGCTGGTATCCACCACTGTATGCTGGTAATATTGGTTGAAGTATAATGGTTTGTATTCAGTAATGGTCCCGTTTGTTATTAATTCAGTCACTATGTGCTGGTGATATGGGTCACGGTGTTGCGTATTTGGGCACTATGTGGTGATATGTGGTCATGGTGTGGTAGTATTATCGATCACTGTGTGGCTGGTGATATGGGGGTCTTAGTGGTCTTGGGATTCTGGTTGGTGTACGGTGTTATTGGTAACTGTATGACTATTATCTTTGTAATTTTTATATGTAGCAGATTGTGGTAAAGCTTTTTGTATATTTTAGATTGGTTGATGTGAATGCAAATGTGTTTTATTATGGCACATTATGTCACATGGGGGGGCGAAATTTCTTCACCTCGCCCTGAGTGAAATTTAGCCTAGGAACGGCCCTGGCTCCAGATACCTGTGATCTTACTGACTCACTCCCAACTTGTCTAGCTGCTTTCTGATATTTGAGAGTGGTCATAATAATGTGACTTAACTGTGTATCTCCAATCAGCTGCCATCTCTCTTCCACTACCTAGTTGCCTAACACATCTATGTCAGTCTCTACCAGATCTCACAACACGAGATACACTTCTAATAATCATTTAAAGGGGTTGTATCAATACATTGATTCATTTTACCTCAGTCCTGTTTTCTTTCATTTTGAATTCAGGGGCGTGTTTACTGGTTTCTACTAGGCTGCAGTAGAAGTCAGGTCTGTGGCTATAGCAACCAGTGTTGGCAACCTATCATGAGAGATTGAACAGGTCTGTAGCTATAGTGACCTGAGGAGCTGATGCAGCCCATACAAGATATCTAGGAATAGCTAGGACACTGTTAATTGACATATATTGCAAAGTAACTTGTTTTTGCGAGATCTTTAACATAAAAAGCAATTCTTATAGTGAGACAACCCCTTTAAGATTTGTGCTCCTGTTGCTGTAATTCTCAAGTTTGGTGTCCTATCAGAGCAAAATGTATTAATCTGTAAACAGTGTGTCCATCTGTATTATGCATGCAGCACGTCCTCACAAAAACATAAGCCCTTTAGGGTTAACAGCACACCACACAACACTTGGCTACTCTCACATACTAATCCTCACAGTAAAAAGTATTCTCAACTTCCTAAAGATCAGACAAAATGAGAATGCACTTACCTCCCAAGAAAGAATGCTATGTAAAAGGTCGAACTGTTCAGATTGACAAACTGAAAAAGAAACATTTTCAGGGTGAAGCTGTTCTCCCACTCTGATTCAGTACGTGGCTGTTCTGTGGGTAGAAACATGCACAACTGTAGATTTTGAAAACATATTTTAAATTTGTCACTAACCTTTCCAGAAACTACATAAATCAATAATAAAAGCAAATGTAAGAAACCTATCATAAGGGAGGTGGGAAGGAGAAGACAAAAGTAGCTGCAAAGTGAAACACAGTGATGCTGCTGAAACCTCTCGTGTTATATTTCATCCCAGTGCTTTAAGAAGTGTTCTCACAATGTGATTTCATAGAGCCTGCTCTTTGCAACCAGTTTCAGGCTCACACTTCTAGGTTAGGCTGCACAGTAGTGATTGGCATACCAGCTCTGCTATTCCTAGCTGAACTTGCTGCACTAACATGAGTGCAGGAGGTTTGTAAACTTCAGTGTACAAGGCTACAGGGCTCTAAAGGGTTAACATTTGTGTGTATCATAGATCAACAAGCTGCTGTGCTGGAAATAACACTCAACAAGGAGTGATGTCATCATGGTTGGACAGGGCTGTAATAAGTACAAAGAGAGATGGTCGGTAACCTAGAGAAATTTATGAACATGAGCAGGAGATACAATTTCCTCTATCTCCTAAACAAAGCAAAATCAGAACATCATGTATTTGGTAATAGTCTTTCTATAACTTTGCATACATGTTTAAAGCTAATCATTGTGGTGAGAATACCCCTTTTAATCACACCACCAGTAGTATTTAGGAGACATCATAGCAGCTAGTCTCTACCTACTATCTCAAGGACAACAGAAAATTTGAGATGGGGCATGCAGAAGGGAAAACTGGTGAAAAATCTATATTATATGATGGCCAGATGTTCATGTACACAAAGGACAACTTATTCTGAAAAGTTACATGAAATGACCAATACACTCAAACATAGTAATAATCTGTTGATCTATAAAATAAATAGCAAACATTACCTATTGCTTATTATAAGAAACCTGAAAACTTATTACTACAAAGAAACCCTTTTTACAAATTGATTTAACTTTTAAAACATGTAAGTTGTTTTCTGCCCACACTTCTGAAAGTTCTTTCCCTAAGGTTTTTGTCGGTCTTTGATGCTCAGAATATCATAGTCCAGAGTAATATTCTTTGCGGTAAAAAGTGGAACTTGATGGATCGATTTTAATGAAATGGAACACTTTTGCCAAAAAGCATACTCGATATATCCTATCCGTAATGTCCTGTGTTTAATGAAACCAATAGTTATACAGGCAGTCCCCGACTTACACCATTCCAACTTACATCTATGCCCTAGTTACAAGCAAGATTTTAGGGTCATGCTGGCACTTGTAGTTCCATGTTCCACAGCAGACAGTAGCTGTGGGCCGACAAGTTCCAGCATGCTACAGCAGCACAAGAGGTGAAAATAAGGTGAAATCTTCTTAACATGGGCACATACAACAAAAAACAAATGTAAAAACCCTTCCCTGCATTTCCCCAAAACAAAAAAAAAAACTTTTACTGGAGTTACATTTAATAAAAGCAGATTTTCACTTTGCATGCCGAAGATTTCCCTGAAATTGTGGCCATAGCTCCATTCAATAGGATTAATTCATGTCCCGGTTTCCAACACCAACTTGAATACTGTGTCAATAAGTGAATTACTTAATAGGAAATGGTTTAACGAGGGTATACACATGGAGTGCAGACAACGATCCATGTAAAATCTACTGTGTGACCACAATCAATGTGAAATTTTGCTGTGTAAACGGGTTTTTTAACTCATTGTTTTTTCCCATTATAATTAGTTTTTTTACGTTAAAAGGGTATTATTTCTGTTATTCTCACGTCAGAAAATATGTCAGCAATATGTTTTTTTAAGGATTTAATATAATAAAGGTAATATTTGAGAGGGCAAATTGATTTAACGAAGTGGACTTCGTTAAAATTTTAAGAAAACTTCGGTTTGAAAAGAAGTCGAAGTTTGGGGTGATTGCGGGGGGGAACGAAGTGTGTTTAATTGATAAATGGTGTGAGCCATGGCGTTTAAAGGGGGAGGGAAACTTGGGAGGAAAAAGGAACCCCCAATGACTGTGCAATCAGAGACCCGGGGGGATTCTGTGAGTCACTGCCATATAAGTCCGGATGGACCGGTGTCACACTCCTTTTCTGTGCCATGCGTAGCTGCTGCACGCTGCTGCAGAGATCTCACACCAAAGAAAATTCGTTTTTTTTAACAGCGATTTTTTTTTTTTTGGGGGGGGGTCACAGCTTTTACAGGACTGCCCTCTTCCCTTCAATTTTGATTCGTTTGGGGGTATTGTTTTAATTTAAAATCCATTGGGTCCAATTCTGCTGCATTAATTTTAATGCCCCTCTGGGCAGTTTTGGAGCACATTTGGGTATCCAAGGGTTTTCTAAGCCTGTTTTTGTTTGTAGTCAGTAAAAGAAACGGCTTTTAAAACGCCATCCCGTTAATTTTTGCTGCTCATTTTTTTTGCACAATTTAATCCAAGGGTTAAATTTAAACGTGTTTGTGCATTGTAGTCAGTAAAATAAACTGGTTTTTTTTAAAGCCAAAAACAAATTTTTTTCCTGTGATTCTGTAGCATATTGATATCCAAAGGTTAATTAAGCGTGTTTCTGCTTTTGCAGTCAGTAAAATACACGGCGTTTTAAACCATGCCACATACCAGCAGTAAATTTTTCCTGTGATTCTGTTGCACAAATTTGTGGAGCAAACAGTATGTCAGAGGAGGGTGGCAGGATCTTCACATGCTGAGTGGCAGTGGCACAAAAACATTCTGGAAGCAGGCCACAGGTCGCACACAGTAAGGGGACATGCAGATAGCAGGCGGTTCATTCAGTGAGGCCAGAACTACGGCTGTCATCTAGCGGCCGTGTGTTGTACCAGCAACCCAAGGGTTCTTGATGGTTGACTAGGTCATACACTTCATCCCAGATGTAAAAATTCTGACAACACCCCAGCCAAGAGTCGCTGGGAAATGTCAGACACCAACCCTTAGATTGGCATGCGCCCCAGGCGGGACCGCGGGGTCACGTTCCTCACCTGTCCTCAACCCGCCTCTGTCCCGTCCGTTCCCTCAGCCAGAGATCTACTATGTGGTCGTACAGCGAGGATGAACCAATTTTTGAGCGACAGTAAGCAGATACGTGCAGCGAAGAGAAATGGGGCCGATATCCCCTGCTTCTTGCAGTAGGGTCAAAGTATGGATGTGGAGAGTGCCTCGCTAAGGTATTTTGTTAAGGGGTTCAAGCCTCTGCATTACCAAGAAACGTTTGAGGAGGACAGCTAGTGAAGATCAAACAATCATCGATGATGATGTGAGCCGCACTTGGGAGAAGGCGGGGTGAAGCAATGGCTTCATTCCTCGTCAGAAGAGGGCCTCAGCTTGCGCATAGGCCCTGTGGCGCAGCAAGTGGGTAGTGTCGGCCGTGACGTCAGCAGGGGGGTAGACTGTGCGAGGGCAGGTCGGAGCAAAGATGGACCACGGGTAGAAAACCCGCTTTGCAGGTCCAAGAAACGTAGCGCACCAGGGGACTCAGCGAGTGCGGTAGCGGCGGTTAGGGTAGTAGTCACTCAGTGCGGAGCCGTTGGCGGTATTTTAAAATCAGTACTCGGCAGTGTGGCAGTTCTTTGCTAAGACACGGATGGAGCCGAAATGGGTATTAATGTGAATCTGTGGGCAGCAGAAAAGTGATGGTAAGCGTTGGCCAGGGAGCATAATGTTGGCACCACGGCCCTGCGTCAACACATGCAGCGCCACATCCGGTGGCCTGGGAGAAACGTGGCTCAGATGGTGGTGGTCCATCATGCCGCCCCCAGCCAAACAGCAGCAGCAGCAACCAGTGGCACAAATGCCTTGCAGCCAGTAAACAGCTCCACCACCTCTGCAGAAGGGAGCCTGTGTTCTCTTTGACATCATCTCACAGTACAGATGCTCTGCTCCTCGCCCCTACTCTGGCACCAAGCACAGTCGTTTCAGCGAGGGACGATTGCAAAGGACAACAGTATGCGTCTTCCATAACCCATGCCTATGGTGCAGAAGCTGACCGGTGAGCTTCCTCGTCAAGTTGTTGGTACTGCGGCACTTCACCCCTTCCAAATGGTGGAAATCCTGCACCGTTCCTGAGGTAACTAATGGCTGGTGCGAGCAGAGGGGGAGAGGTCCAAGCGTAATGTCTTTTCCAAAAAAAAAAAGACTAGTACCCAGCCTTCACAAATATGTAGAACAGGAAGGTGGGCCAATCCTTGAGCCTCTATCGGTTTTTTTCCAAGCGGCATGGCACGTCGCGGACGTGTGGCGCTGTAAACTACGTGTCCAGGCGACAGTTACATGTCCTTTACGGGACCATGGGTGCAATGTGCTTCCTGCCCAGCCACACCAACAATTTGGACAGGAGACGGCGCTTTCTCCTCCACGTTGTCACCTCCCCACTGTGTCATTTTGCCACTCTCTGACCTCATGCTGCTGCTGTGGCTGCTGCCATGACCTCCACACCTGTTATTGTGCCTGCCACTCTGTTGCCAACTCTGTTTTCTGCCACCTCCACACACTGTCATTGCTGCCCCCAATCTCTGACCTCATGCGGCCTGATGCACTGCTGTTGATGCAGTCACTCCACACTTGTGTTCATTGTGCTACTGTCCCCCAAGCACCCCCAAGCACCGTGGCAGTATCAGTGCGCGATGGAAGGCAGGACGTACCTCAGAGGTCAACTTTGAAACCATGGCCCGCCAGCATGCTGATTGTCTGGCTGTGTACAGCCGAATAGTCGCATCCGGTCGAGGAATGACCTTCTGGCTCTCAACCTCTTGCGACCCTCGCTACCGAGTCCAAAATGGGAGCCTTTGTTTCCAGCTGCTGAGACGGGAAAGATATTAACTCATGTCTATAGAGAAATCCTCCGTAGTCAATTTTGCTAACGTTCCGAAACCCATTTTTGGCAAGGCATTTTCTACCTCCTTCAGCTTCTTCCATTAATACCTAAAAAAGATAAAAGGAGTTTATTATGAAGTATAAACGAGGTAGTTTTGAATCCAGTTTCTGAGTGACAACAATTTATCCAAAATGGGCTATGGAATTGAAGGAGACCCTGACTACAGGGCAATGTTTTAGCCGTGCTTATTTTGCATTCGGCCTGCCACTAGTGATGTAATTTAGTACAAAAACTGGAATAGTGAAGAACAAGCAAATGCTGCAAAACCTGGCTTTGGTGACGTTCTTCTGTTGAAGAATTGAATAGTGTGTCCAAAATACTGACCGGAAAAAACCGCCTCCGCCTCCACTCGGAGCCTCGTCTGTCATATCCGTTGTACCATAACTCTTTCTCCGGTCCTTGACCACGAATTTCTTGCTAGCTGTCCATGACCTCTACCGCTTGTCCCCGATCCAAGTTTGCCTTACGTCTTTTGTACCCTCGCCTACACATCGGCTGCCACCGCAAGCAAATCACATCACGGGGTAACGACCTGGTAGACTCCGCCGCAGCAAGTCCATTACCCCGCTTCAGTGTTTTTGGTCAGTTTTGCCCAATTAAGTGCGCAGGGAATTTTAGAGAGTGATGCGGCCGGCCAGTCCTCGTGCGTGTCATTACTAAAACACTGCTTTGTATGAACCGACCAAACCACGTTCCCTCTGCATATTTAAGCATGACACAATGTTCTACAGCACCCTACAGGCTCTCTGCAGCCAGGAAATAGCTTTTTACTTACAATCTGTTTTATTGAGTATTTCCATGTCAAACAACAATGTGGAATCATCAAAGATTGCTACAAGTTAAGTACAGTTATCAGAATAGTCAATAAAAACAAGCTCTCTTTGTTATTTCTACGCTGTCTTTGTATCCATCACAGACGTCATAAAAGAAAATACCCAGTTTCTACTATAACCTCCTTAGTTTACCCCTTGTTTCCCCCCTCCCCCCAAACTTAATAAACTTACGAACTGCACGGGACAAGCCACCTGGTTCTGTTTACTGTTAATCCTCTATAACATAAGGAATTCTTAATGCCCATGACACATCCAGACCTTTTCTTCAGCAACAGCAGTTTATTACAGTGTTCTTAATTGGACATCAAGGTCCTTGGGTTAGCTCAGTTTTACTTACCATTTTCTGCATGTTCCCATGTTGCAGTTCTGCAAATATTTCATCCTTATTGGAGTACTATTAGTGGACCTAAGTAAAAGTTGGCAAGAGAACCATGGAATGTGGTCCCGTGTCCCCTATGCATCAACCACCTTGACATAAACATGAGGAACCATCTGAGCTCTTTTAGTCTCCATAAGGTTTTAGGCGGTGTTCGATCCGGGCGTGTAGCGCGCAGCGCCGTCCCAAGTATGGTCCCCCTATCTTACCCACGAACTAAGGATCACGTTCGGCGGGTCCCCCCCTCAAGCTATTTTTGATACCATGAGGTTAAGTAAAACAATTTCTCTATAGCATTTTTACATACGATCTGGCAGCAAAGATGATAAAGCTTTCCCAGATCAGAAAAAGTTTTCAAACCCCGGGATTCTCTTTTGCTAGAGTTCTCGACCCAGTCCTCTAGATTAAATACCGATAGTTTTTCTAAAAAATATTTAAAAGGTGGGTGGTGTTTCACTGAATCCAGTTTGCAAGCTTTTCTCTCACTCCCGCTGCTGCAATAAAGTGGAGAACGTTCCTACCCACCCTGGTGTGCATGGGGTGACCCCCCCCCATTGTGTGGTTATATGACCAAATATCGCCACGTCGGGTTCTTAGGGACCATAGTTTTGTGAGATTGGAACGTTGTAAAATAGTCTGATTTTGTTCCCAAAAGGTTCCTGGATTGCACGGACAGCTCCATACAACACACATGCGTAATAGGTCCGCCCTATTCCGTTGGGCGGCGGCTCTACAGCGGCAAGCAAAGTTGTCTGGTAAATATAAATCCCCCATTTTGTATCCCCTTTTTGGCGGTTATTTTGCTCTCATGATATATTTGGAGAGTCTTTTCCCAGTATCTGCTGGAGGTGTAAAAACTTTCTCTATTAGCTGAGGGGCTTTTTTAACATTGCCAGGTCTAGGCTGGGGTCATCCTTTCCCAAGTTGTAATTGCCATTGAGGTCTTGGAGAGAGTCTAATTGCGTATGGGCTTAGTTTATATAGACGGGAGGTTAATCCCCTAAGCGGAAGTGTCTCTTGTGCAACTTTACCAAAGAGCTGATCCCATTCTTCTGACGAGACCCCCAGAGAATCACTTTACAGGCATAAGCGCTGTGGGCCACAGAGGTATGGAAAAATGGAGATTTCCACAGCCGGAAATTTTATTCCGAGCTCTTCCTAGAGTTAAAATCTCTCCTTGTTTTCCAAGATATCATGTGGGTATATGAGGTAATCCCCCCCCTACTCCACCGTAAAATTCTCCATCGGGGATCCTGCCCTGAAAATCGGGATTTGCCAAGAAGGTATTAAATAAGAAAATTGGGGATGTAGTCCATTTGGGCTCTCAAGTGTTGCCCCCTTTCCACGTGGAAATCAACATAGATTAGCCCTAATTTTTCCGGAAGAGGGGTGGGGTTTTTGCAATAATTTTACCAGTGAGAGTTTCCCCAAAAAAAAATAGCTTTTAACGCATTCACCCAATAATTCGGACCGAAAGGGTTTTGTCGGAAAATTCGCCCTCAATAATTTTAACAAAACAGGAGGGTCTAAGGGTTTTCCAGGGGGGCGAAGGCATATCTTATTTACGGGAATGGCGTCATCATATACACAATTCATAAGGACTTTAGAGGTTTCAAGGTCCTACACCTCATAAGAAGCACTTTACAGAGCCAGACTCACTTTTACAGTAATAGCCAATATGGCCTCACAGCAAGCTAATAATATTTAACCCTTGATATGGCTCACATTCTTTTCTTTATGTTGTTTACCAAGGTCTTCAAACAAATAGCATGAATAAGCATGAATAAGTGACATATATTATTCGAAAACTATTCTTACCGAGGTTAGTGAGAAAGAGTGCAACTTTTTAATAGAGCTGCAAAACAGAAAAAATGTGGCTTAGTGCATATGTCACCGTTCATGCATTTTAAAACATTATTTACATAGATATTATTTTAATTTCAATGCATATTTTCATCATTCTACATAAAAATAAAGCACCTTTTCAAATACAGTTTATGATCCGTAAAATAACATTCTGTTTTAGTTTTTAAAACTCATTTGTATTTTTGAGGTTTTAAGCACAAAACGCCGCATTCTTATTAGTTAATCTGATAAAGGGCATGGAGGATCTAAGTTACGATATAAGATTAAAAGGGGGTTTTAAAAAATTTAAATCGAAGTAGAGACATTAAGGGGAACATATTAATTTGTATAATCTTAAAGGCCTACAAAAAAAGTTCAGTCCCCAGAAGAGACCATTACCATAAGAATTGTGCATCTGTGGAATCTGTGAAATAGCCACCTCAGGAGTTGGTCACAGCAGGAATCGTAAAGGTCTTAAGCATGGTTTAGACAATTACTTGCAACACAATAATATTAACACCTATGTAGATGTAGCTGCTTTAGGGTCCTTGCCCCTTGTCAATACACAGAAGAAAGGGGCTAATTGTTAAGGTTGTAACTGACTATAAAGCTTCTTGCCAGTTTCCATAAAAAACATGCATAAAAAATTTCATAAAAAATCGTACAACGTACTTAAGGGGCTTTAAATATAAGGGTTTGAATGGTGCTGACTTACAAAAATTCACTGCGGATGCTCCTGACCCTCATTCCAAGTGCTGACTATACATGTTGTTGGACTTTACCGGGCGGGGTAGTATCCAGGGCGTGCACGGACAGTTTTGAGGTAAAACCCACGCGCATTAGGTGAGCTGTCCATTACCTTTATTGGATTTATTTGCTACATGCTGGAATGTGGCACACAATTTTATGTGATAGCACTTCCTATCAACATGCAAAAAGTAGCACAAAGTCTGTAGCCTAATGTGTGCACAAGCCAATAGTCATTGATACCCAGGGACTTTTTTTAGGGAGAGAAAAGTGTAGTATCAGTCAACTTGAAAATACATTAAAAGTTTTGTCACCCAGGACGGAAAAAACTGCTGCATGATTCTTCCTCCATGACCTATGGACCAATTTTCCAACTCTATGTTTGCTAATAATGCATCTTCTCTGAAAAGAGGAATCTTGTACAGGGTCTTACAACCCAGTAGGATGAAGCAAGGTTGGAAGCCCTCTATTCAAGGATATTATAGCAATTAAATGGGTTAAATCTAGATCAACTTCAATGCAAGTGACTCATTGATTAGGAAAGGCAGCCACAGTCCAGTCCAAAAATGAGACCTCATTTCTAGACTTTTAGGGTATTTATACATACCACTCATCATGAAAAAGTATGATTGCAGTTTCTGCATGTGGATTTTTTTTCTGTATTTAAAAGCTTTTATTGAAGGAATAGAAAAGTACAAAGTCAAGTGCAACATAAAGTGCTGGATTCCGGAGTTGTACATAACATGAAAGAATAAAACATTTTCTTTATAGCAGTATTCTTTGGAATTTTTTGGAGGGAGAGGGGGAAAAAAAATAAAAAAGGGAGGGGAGAGGAAGGAAAGGGTGAGAAAAACCTCTGTAGTATATTCATCTTAGGCACAACTGGTATGAAAAGAGAGGCGATAAGCAAATGGTCTGACAAGCTAATTCAATCCTAAGCGTTGGATCCAATGGAGACTCCTCATCTCAAGGGAGGAGCATGCTCATCTCCTGTCGGAGCTGTAAACTACAGACAAGTGAAAAAAAAAACAATCTCCCTGGTGAGGAGTGACCATTTTACAGGAATGATTTAGCACATTATTGACTAAAACAACCAACAAGAGTACAGCCGTATACACTGACTTTTGCTAGGTAAATATGTAAACTAAGAACCAATATAACGGATAAAGAAAGGGAAAACAAGCAGTCGACAAGCAGTTACAGGGTCGATTCTGTATCTAGTCTTTAAAGGGGTTCAGATATTGGGATTAAGGGTTGGGGCCTCTCATCATTTGTAAATGCAATAAAGGCCCGAGTTATAGAAGGATATCCAATCCCCCCAGATGTGCAAATATTTGCTATTTTGTGAGGGTGAGTCTGTCCTGAACTCCTCCAATCTCTGCAGTGCGTGGATCAGGGAGAACCAGTCTGTGATAGATGGGCTGGATGCAGAGAGCCCCAGCCTAGGGATAACCGTTTTTGCTGCAAGATTCAGGAAAGTAAGGAGATGTGTCTTGAGGAGGGTGATGGGCAGGGGAATATGAAATAGGAGAATGGTGGAAGGATTATTTTGTAGTTTTATCCCCGTAATTCTGTAGAATGTGTCAGTCACCTAATGCCAGAAGGGTTGCAATATAGGGCAATCCCACCAGATATGGGTTATGGTGCCTTTCGCAGTCTTGCAACACTAACAGACGCTGAAGGAACTGGGGTACACAGTGTTCAGCAGAGCAGGGACCCGATACCACCTAGTGATGATTTTGTAGTTCAATTCTTGGGCCCTGGTAGAAATTGATGACTTATTTCAACTTGTTAGTGGAAATGCTCTACTCCATTCCTCATCTGATAGGTTCAAATTTAGTTCTTGTTCCCAGCTCCGCTGAAAGGGGAGTTTCTGTATGGGTTGGTTACTGATCAATAGGTTATAAAGACCGGAGAGGGGTCTCTTCTCTGTATAACTACCTAGGCACCACATCTCAAAGGTGGTGAGAGATCTGTGCACGTTCAGGGTCCGTTTCCACCTAGAATAGAGGCTAAGGAGTATAATACAGTAAGAAATTTTCAAATTGTGTTTTCCCGTACCCCACCAGCTCCTCATTTTCCCTCATGTGTCTGGGGAAAGGACCCTTTTCAACGAGGAGAGGGGGCACTGACCCCCAACGGCGAGAAAGTGTGTTGAGTGTGGGTCGGGACTGCTGGGTTGCCCATAATTGGGGTGCAAGGACCTCCAAAAGAATGTAGTGTCATTTTCGATGCCTAAGATCTGCGTATAGAAATTGATGTTCGTGCAATTAGTGGGATGAGATGGAGTAAACTTCTCGGCAGCATTGAGGGTGGGCCGCAATGGGAGCCTCGTATAGTTGAGTCTCAAGTGAGACCAAGAGTTTGGGGTTCGCAGTGTTGAAAGTCCGGTAGGGACAAGCCCCCCTCCGATTTCGGGTGAGTCAGTGTGGACTCCGCTATCCTGGGATGTCCATGAGCCCAAACAAATTGAGAGGTCAGTCTGCATAAATCCTTAAAGAAGGACTTAGGTATCAGAGTAGGAATTGCCTGAAATAGATATAACAAACAGGGCAGGACATTCATCTTGAGGATGTTAATTGTCCAAAAAAGAGAATCCCGTCTGTCCCATTTAAAAAATTTGTTTATCTGAGTGATTTTAAAAAGGGGGGAAAAATTATCTGGGGGTAAGGGATTGGACCCAGAAATTTTGAAGGATTGTCCCCCGGAAAAAAAGGAAACAAGGATTTAAGTTAAGACAAAAGGGTAGGTGGGATATGAAAGCTTAGGGCAGTGCTTTTAGTCATATTAATATTATGATTGCGGTAAATACTGTATTCCTACAAAACCCTCAATGCCGCCGGAAGGGACGTACAGGGATCAGTGAGGTATAATAATAAGTCATCCACAAAAACAGAACACTTGAAATTAAGATCTTTAACTCAGATCCCTTGGATGGTTGGGTCCATGACCAGAATGTAAAGGACGGGGGAAAGTGGACATCCCTGCCTGGTGCCATTGCCTATAGTCAAGGGTTCAGAGAGAGAGCCATTGATGCGTATCTGAGCTTGGGGCGAAGAGTAGAGGGCCATGATCCTCCCACGCATCACTGAACCAAGGCCTAGAGATTCTAAGACGCCATTTAGGAAGGGCCAAGCGACTCGATCAAATGCTTTTTCCGCATCTAATGATAAAAGTAGGTTCAGGATCTTTTGTGAGTGGATGTGGTGGATCAGAGAGAAGGTTTTGAGTGTATCGCCTCTCGCCTCCCTGAAGGGGGCAAAAACAACCTGGTCCAAGTGGATAAGGCAATTTATCAAGGGTTTGACGCGATTGGCGAGCATTTTGGCGAATATTTTAGCATCGGTGTTAATCAGAGATATAGGGCAGTAACTCTGGCATAACGATGGATCCTTGCCTTTTTTTGGAATAACCATAATGTGGGCCCGCAAGAATACAGGGTCAAATGGGGATTCCAAAGAAGTTGTGTTGAAAACTTTAAGGATAAGGTGTGTTAATTCCTCCTTGAAGGTCTTGTAAAACAAGGCCGTATAGCCGTCCGGGCCAGGGCTTTTAGTGGAGGGCAAGGATGATATGGCGTTCAGGAACTCATGTACTGTGAATGGCTCCTCCAAAGAGGCGAGAGACTTCTGCATGTGGATTTTAATGAGGTGTTCCCCATGAAGGTCAATGGGGGAACAAACTCCACAACACTTAGGACTTGCTCAACTATGTTTTGTGTATAGGTGCAATATAAGCATTGAAATTAGTTAGATATGCATAGAGTTAGCCTAGTACAGTAGTAGATGTGCTGTCTTCATGGGATTGGTGTGCATTACTTTGGTTCTTCAAACAGTAGCACAGTTACAGGGTTTGCAACAGTCACACTTGCGATCGCCCCCTCCTTCACCACACAGCTGCATCAATGGGTCACATAGACCTAGGCATGTAGGCTTCTTATGTCTAACCATCAGCTCCCCACAATGATTGTCATAGCAAATAGAGGCCAAATAATGGCCTAGAGGCTTGCCATGTACAGAAGCCTATGAGACTCTGTCACAGACAGGAACTAATAGGCTTCAAGTCTAAGGCATAATACATAGCAATATATTATTGTATTGCTATGTATTACTAAAGCGATTGCATGGTCTAGTCTCATAGTAGGAAAGCAAAAAAGTGAAAAAAAAGTATTGTAAGAAAATACATAAATAAATAACAAGAAAATACAAATCTTCTGTTTCCCCAATTAAAAAAAATAAAAGAAGGTAGACATAATAGGTATCACTGCATCTATAATGCTCCAATCTATAAAATTATCATGTTATTTAATCTATAAGGTAAATGCTACAAAAATAAATAAGTAAAAATCTATTCCATAATTCCATTTTATCCAGCTTTACAAAAAATAGAACAAATGTGATCAAAAACTCATGTGCCCCAAAATCACACAACATCAATTTATTCAACAAAAAAAAAAAGCCCTCAACCAGTTCCATCCACGGTAAAATAAGTGATGGCTATAAGAATATTGTGACATAAAATATGGGATTTTTTTTTTAAAGAAATTATTTATTCTCATGAGCAGGGGCCTGTAAAAGCGGATGTATCATGGAAATAAGTGTGTATTGTTCCATTTCTTTAGTTGGTATTTTGATTAAGTAAAGGGGTTGTTCAGCAAAATAAAATTAATTTAAAATGGGGCCTGGCCACAGAGAAAAAGAAATAAAAAGTGATACCTACCCCCTGGTCCTCCACTGCTGCAGCTCTGAAGCTCCCCAGGATCCTCTCCTTTTCCAGGTTCTCGTTCCAACACAAAGGAAAGGTTCCCACTTCACTGTAAGTGAATGGTGCATGAGCCTTTTCTGTGTGTCAGGACAAGAAATCGGGAGTGACGAGGATCCTGAGGAGCGTCTGAGCAGGAGCAGCATGGGACTTTTAGGTAGGTACACTTTTAGTCTTCCACTTGACAACCCCTTTTAGTAGGAATACTGTTCACCTTTTATTGTTTTTTTATGTATTAGGTATATTACAGGAAACATTACAATTTTACATGTATTCAAAATTCTGCTTTGGTACCTCTACTATACCAATGTAGCAGGCCTGTATCTAGAAGAAAATGGTATAACCCACATTCCTACCCATACACCGCGTTACAAATTATTGTACGAATTATATTGTTCTTTGGTTGACCTTATTGGTCAATGCAAATGGCAGTCAGAATAATGTTGAAATCATCAGTCGTTCCAGTATAAATCAAGTTTTATTGGACACACCTTCCGGTGATAACCGTTTTTTTTTTTTCAAAATGAAATGACTTAATATGAACTGTCTCAAATTATCATGCACAACAGAGTTACAAAACATTTTATAGGTTGTAAGAAACTGAAAATGGTCATTTTTTGTGTATGCAGCATTAAGAGGTCACATTTACTGAAATCAAAAACTATTTCAATGAAAAACATGGTAACAGTTCAAGTTACATGTTAACATAGGAGGCCTTCTTTGATATCCCCCTCACAATTCTTGTATCCATTTAACTTGGGAGTTTTTTGGAGAGTTTTTGCTAGAATTTCTTCCTGGATGTCAGAATAGCCTCCCAGAGCTGCTGTTTTGATGTGAACTGCCTCCCACCCTCATAGATCTTTTACTTGAGGATGCTAATATTCTAAATTGGGCTGAGGTCTGGGGAGGATGGCGGCTACACCATGAGTTTCTCATATTTTATACCCATAGCAGCCAATGACTCAGAGATCTTCTTTGCAGCATGAGATGGTACATTGTCATGCATGAAGATGATTTTGCTACGGAAGTCCTGGTTATTCTTTTTGTACCATGGAAGAAAGTGGTCAGTCAGAAACTGTATATACTTTGCAGAGGTCATTTTCATACCTTCAGGGACCCTAAAGGGGCTTACCAGCTATCTTCCCATGATTCCAGCCCAAAACAAGACTCCACCTTGTTGGGACATAGTGCCCATCCACTAACCATCCACTACTCCATCCATCTGGACCATCCTGGATTGTACGACGCACATCAGTAAACAAGACTGTTTCAAAATAAATCGTCATGTATGTATGGGGCCACTGCAATTGTTTCTGCTTATGAGCACTGGTAAGGGTTGGACAAATAGTAGGTTTATGGACAATTGCATCCTCTTGATGATCCTACACCTACACCGGTTTGCTACTTTGTAATGGTTTTTGGGCATCTTCTCTCTTAATTTGTCTGCCAGAAACCTTCCTCGTTCTGCCTTTATCTGCACGAACCCATCTGTGCTCGGAATCAGCCACATCTCTTGACCTTATAATGATCACACAAACAATTTTGTGAAATATCAAATGCGTTCACACCTTGTCAAAGGCATTACGCTATTTGATGCTTTTCAGCAATAGAGAGGTCCTTTTTCTTTACCATGTTGCTAGAAACCTGTGGCAGCTTAATATGGAATTTCATTCTTAAGTAGGTTTCCTTTGATTGGACACACCTGTGATTGTATCACAGGTGTTTGAGATTGATTTCAGTGATCCAAAGAGCCCTGAGACACAATACCATCCATGAGTATAATTGAAATACCCAAAAATTCTATCTTTATGACACTTAAATATATTTGCATAATAATTCGGAACACAATGAAGTAAAGGTTCCAAAGGAGGAACTGTATTGACGAAACATGGCGTGAGTCATGTGACCTCATGGTAGTCAGGTAGTAACAGGTATGGGATAACTAAATAGGAATAATGTTTTTTCTTTGGTATGGTCATTCCACAAACTTTGCTTGTAAACTACTGTCTCTATCAACGATATTGACATGTTAATAAAATTAACTATTTAAAAAAAACAAAGCAGAAAGATGAGACAGAAGAATGTGCGGTGTCTTCTCCACAGACATTGACAGACATGATAAAATGCTGCTGGAGGTAGTAATACTGGAGAAGACCTGCTCCTCAATAACCTACTGTTAATCGTGATTCCAGGGGTCACATGTGATGTTTGTGTCGGGCACATGACTATGTAGTCCATACAGTTATATGTATATCAGAAAATTGTATTATTACCTATGATATACATAATAAATAAGAACAAAATAAAATAGACAACCCCTTTAACCCATCTTTTCTTGCAGCTCATGGTTATTATAGCAATCAAACAAATTACTTGCTAAAAATACTGCATTATTAAGCTGTACTTTTAAGTAAATGCTTATACTGTACAGTGGTCCCTCAACAGACAATATTAATTTGTTTCGAGGCAACCATTGTATGTTAAAGCAATTGTACATTGAAACCAAAAGTCTATGAAAAACTGGTAATAGGTTCTGAAGCCCCCAAAAATGTTACCCGAAAATAATGCAAAGTAGAGAATAAAGAAAACTAAGCAGATGAGTAACAAAGATAAAGCAAGTCCTTACATATAACAGTCAAAGATTTGGTAAACTAGAAATTGCTTTCTATGTTGAGAACAAGAGCTTGTTTGGATCATGTACTTTATATACAATGTACCAGTAAAAAAGAAGATGGGCTCCTCACATGGTGCATACAGGATCCTCTCACCCTGGTGCATGCTAAGGGATTAAAGAACATACAGTACCGCACTGTACTGCAGAGTGGAGCTAGTAGACCAACAATCACTGCATATACTTTAGTAATACAGAGGTTTTACAAGCAAAATATTCATAATAGTTGGTTGGATCGTCCATTAATCAAATGTGCCACAGATCAGAATTGTCTGTGACATTGTGTCTTGAAACCACAGGAAAGACGATTTTATGGGACCACTGTATATCCATTTTTTAGCATAATCTAATTGTTTTCTTACATGCTCTAAATATACACCTTAGAGAGGAACGAAGAAAATATTGAACATGGAAACATATCATCTTACCACATTCAGAAGCATTATGATACAGAAGTTGATGCACACTGCAGTCCCTGTGGTAGCAACCTGAGAATTATTCCTGATTAAGGCCCATTTAAAGGCAGCAAATGTACTGACAGTCACAACACGATATATAACAATGCCGAAAACAGCAGCAATTACCACACATATCTAAAAAAAGGAAAGAAGACAACCTTGTGTCAGAAACAGAATCAAGCTTTCAATACATGCAATAGTATATGTGTATGGTACTTCTTATGACAGACATGGAAAATGTCTGATGTGGTTAAAAAGTACCATGAAAGCTCTAAAGCATGGAAAAGTGCAAAATCCCATTAGCCAAAGCTAGACCATGATACTAAGGGGCCCAGCAGTTTAATCGCCACTGAAACCAACAGGAGAGGGGTAATTACATGCCAGCTCCCCGCCTCCTTCCTTGTTAAGTGATCTGCAATATTGCATGAAATGAACAACACAACCCAGACAGCAATGCTAAGATCTGATTCACATTTGTGTTGGACGTACCTCTGTTGCAGAGTTGCAAATGTAGTCATTTTACAATGGACACCAACTATGCCCAATGGACCCTTTTGACTATTAGGCTATATTCACACGGCTATGTTCACACGTACTGCGCTCAAATACAAGCGAAATCCGCCCCAGTCATTACGGTAATGCACAGCTCTCATAGAGCAATATGGATTACACCTCCTCTCCCCGGGCGTACAATACGATCGTATTGTACGCCCGGGGAGATAAATGACATGTCAATTATTCACGGCGCTTACGCGCTGCGAGTAGTGCATGTCTATGGGGCGTGGGAGTACGTGCTGATCTCCCGAACACCACAAGCTCCCGAACACCGGCGTAATTGCGGGGCGTACTGTACGCCCCGCAATTACTCTGTGTGAACATAGCCTTATGCATCCGGCGGGTTTCCTCCATGGTGTCCATCTATTTCATGGAAAAAATAGTGCAGTTTGCTGTTCTGTATTCCATCATAATTACTGATGCAGCTTGCAGATAGAACCTCGAATGCCGATGTGAACCAGGCCTAATATTAACTATGTTAAGGGAGCTTTTATATGGAATGTATGCACTGAGGAGTTTTAGGAGAAGACCTAAGAATTCCAGCATTGTACAGTACAGCAATGTGTATGAGATTTTAAGAACTCTAATCCATGCACAACAGAAACATCAGTACCAAATCTGCACAGAAATGACCTGCGAGCAGATTTTTAATTTCAGTATTTTAGTGTTTCAGATACACTGTGGATTTGTTTTGCTGCTGTTCAATGGTGCAGTTAAAATCACAAAGAAATCCGCAATAAAATTTTGTTGGTGCAGACTTTTTTTAACAATTTTTTTTTCAGTTTGTAGCATCTGCAGTAAAAATATGCAGCAAATCTAGAAGAACCCTGCACCAAATTGTGGAAAATTCACAGGACTTTCCGTCTACTTTGAGGACAATAAGGGATGGAAAGCAGGAATTGGCATCACTATGCAAAATTGGGTCTTCAATTAAAAATTACACGATACAAATATACACATCTATATAAGGAAGGCTCTATTTTACTTTAGCAATTGAGCCACATATAATAAACTTACATAGGATTGCTTCGACTGGATATAACAGTAGTAAACTCTCAACTAAGAATCAATAGACTTAAACTGGACAATGTTCTCATTCACTGTCAGTAAACTGATATGTTGAAAATGCTGAGGAATTGTAGCACAAAGTATGTTAGAAAAAATTTAGTTCACAATTATTTAGCTTTAAGGTAGGGCTTCATGGTGATTTTAGGTTACCCTTGTGGTAAAATTAGTGCATTACTGACACATGCACAATTTCAGTGTTAAAATGATTTTCCATCATAAAATTTAAAAATAAAAATAGGCTACAAATGCTTAAAAAACATGTTTTATTTTCTGTTCTTCGGTCATACCGTGACCACTGGTAATCATTGGCTTTAGGGGTCACATGACATTCTCTTAACACCAACACTTAGGAAGTGAATGCTACATAAGTGGTCATCTCAAGGAATTGGCACGTGACTACTGAGGCCACTGATTGGTGGTAGTGACATTTACGATTGAAGAACAGGAAGTAAACAGAAAGTGGGGGACGCCTCTGACAGCTTCAGCACTGAAATGGTCGTGAGTGCAAAGAGTATAATTTTCTCTCTTTTTTTTTAAGCATGTATAGCCTATTTTATTGTTGAATTTTAAGATGGACAACCCCGTTAAGGTGCTATGACTTGGTGAAAATTATTTATGATCCTCGCAAACTGCCCACTGCTTCCTTCTTACACTTCTACTGAGACTTTCAATCAACTCAAGGTCACGGTGAAGCCCTAGACTTAGTAAAATAAAGAAAACCTGTAAGGGATCCGTCAGGGGCGTCCGAACAGACACAGACAGTGTGAGGCCCTGACACTGATCCCAACCCCTGTCCCTGCCTTTTGGGGTGCCCGACTCCTTAATAGGTCGGCCCCAACCAGAAGACTGAGCACTATACTGAATAGCGTGGAAACACAAGACGCAGACAAACAATACAAACACAATAAGGGATGGTCAAGCAAGCCAAGTCGGTAACTATCGGGAACGCGGTACAAAGTCAGAAGGCAGAAGAATAAACGTGAAACAAGCAGAGTAAGAAAACCAGGGAGGCACAGAATAAAGAGGGCGAGTTATAGGCAGAAACAGACCAATATAACAGGCAAGGAGAAGAGACAGAAGAACCCTTAAATACCTTCAGGAGAACTAAGGACAAAGGCAATAGGAGGAAGAAACAGAAGACCAGATAGGAAGGTAGAGCTGTCAATCACCAGGAGCAAGGAGCCAGGTTAACCCGTGGAGTGCTGGACGATTCCTGGCCCGGGCGTCGGCCAGGAATCAATCAAGATAGCAGGGAAGAAAACCCAGTTCACACTAGTGAACACAAATGTAGACACTATGTCAAAAACCACGGCTTACGTCGCAACGGCCATGGCCGGCGACCAGAACTCAACGCTGGGGTTCTTTCTGGCATGATCATGACAAAACCCTTGTAAATTATCTTCATTCCAGTGCTCAAAAAGGGTCATTGTCAGTTTATAATTTGTCTTTGGATCCAAAACATTTCACTAACTTTCTACTGATTTTTAATAATTCCTGGGGAAAGATTAATGGAAATAGAATTATGAAAGCTGAAGTACAATGTTATTGTGTAAAGAGCTTATGACATTATTTCCATTATAATATAAAAATAAATCACAAACCATAAAAAATATCCCAGAAGCAGACACTATAAGCCTGCTGCATTTATCTGTGAAGGCTTGGTAAGGCTCTGGCTTTCCTGAAATTGGGTTCATCCGTTCTTTTTTTGAGTATTTGGCTTCAAATTGAGGACGGATTTCTTCCTGATACATTAAAAAAAAATCATTTTTAAAATCTTATAGATATTTATTTCAGATGACTGGTGATTTTTAATTTTAACATGTTAAAAGTCATGTGATTATAGAGTACAGAACACAGTCTAACAAGGAGGACACTGCTTTATAGTGACATCTTGGGTTCATTAGGTCTCGGCATTGCGATCTCCATGGTTAGGTAGCCTAAAGCACATCAAAACGTCATTCCAATGCAGCAAGTTAGGTGTAAAGCTAACCTCAAACAGCTTTATTCTTCATACAGTATAGTCAGTGTACAACATTTCCAAGAACCTAGGCCTTCTAGCTTCTAGCTAACATCAGTGTCCCTCACTGACCAAAGTCTAAGCCAACTGCCCAGCATCACAAACAACTACATTCATACCAATGATCCTCTGGTTCTGGCTCTCCTAGGTCATTAGCACCTGTTCTCAAGAGCTTACAAATGTTTTAATCAGCTCTCCCAGGTGGAACTTCTTCACATTCCCAACCATGTCCATGTCTTCAACACGAAACACAGTAGAGAAAGACCTTTTCCCTGCTGCACTCAAATACGCACATTTATTACAAAAGTATATTCTCTATGTTACTCTTACCTCCTCTTCTTCCCATTCTATTAAATCCCAGTCATAGGCAATCACAGCTCTTCTTCGTTTCCAAAACTCCAGAAAAACAGTAGCTAAAAAATATAATTAAATGTTGTTTACTGCAAATTGAATTTTACAATTACATCTCACAGCATATTACTCTGTAAGAAATAAGTAACATGTCGAAGCTAACGTAGATTGTAATAGAAGCTGGAGGATCTCTCAATGTATTTACGTACCCCAAACTGCCATGAACACTGCAAAGAATACAGTTGCTCCATTGTCAAAGAGATGGGTAACCTAAGAGAGAAAAGTATGACCTATAATAGCAATATTAGGGTAATCATACAAATTATTGACCAATTATTCTTTTAAGAGGAAGCATACATCTCTGTATAACCATATGCACCGTTTCTGTAGCTAGGCAAGATTCACAATTCCCTACTATGTCTCAACAATTGCAATAGCTTACAGAGGAAGAGCAACTAGATCAATAATGGCAGAAATGAGCACCTTAACATAAGACACTGGTGTCACGGATGCCCCTGCGACACTCATCCCGGGTCGCAGGCGCATCCGTGCCCCGCTGCCGAGCGGTGCCGCGACCCGCATGTCGGGTCGTGGGCGCTCTCGTTCCCCGGTCTGTCCCCCGGGCTACTTACCTGACGACGCTACTGCTGCAGCCTCTGTCCTGTGGCGCGTGTGGCCCCGCTCCCTAGGGTGAGCGCGCGCGCTGGCAGTGTTAAATTTAAAGGGCCAGCGCACCGGTAATTGGCTATTGCCGGTCGCTGCCCCTATTTAAGCCTACCTCTTCCTGGTTACCCTGCCGGATCTTTAGTGCCATTAGCCTACTGAGAAAGCGTTCCTGAAGTCCTGTCTATTACCGTGTACCGCTCTGGTGAAAACCGGGACCTATTTAGATTCCGCTCCCTGGCGTGGCTTTGCCATCGCTAGCGGTGGTCCAGAGAATCCACTACCGTTGCTCGTGACAGTAAGATCCGGCCATGGATCCCGCCAAGGTGCCTCTGCCTAGCCTCGCTGACCTAACCACCTTCGTGGCGCAACAATCTCAGCAGATCACCCAGCAGGCCCAGCAGCTCAGCCATCTCTCTGCCATGATGCAGCAGTGCCTGGCCACCCAGCAGCAACAACCCGCTCCTGTGGCATCCGCTTCCACACCGGCCGCTGGGCCAAGGCTCCGTCTGTCCATTCATGCCCTCTAAGTTTGATGGGGACTCCAAGGCTTGCAGGGGCTTTATCACTCAATGCTCGCTGCACATCGAGTTGATGGGGAACCAATTCCCTACTGAGAGGTCAAAGGTCGAATTCGTGGTCAGCTTCCTTTCCAGGAAAGCCCTGGCCTGGGCTACCCCTCTGTGGAACAGAGACGATACGGTCACGGCTACCCTCGCCGCCTTCCTCACCGAGTTCCGCAGCGTGTTTGAGGAACCTGCCCGAGCCTCTTCTGCCGAAACTGCCTTACAGAATCTACACCAAGGAGACTCCTCAGTGGGCGATTACGTGGTCCAGTTCTGCACTCTGGCTTTGGAACTATCATGGAACGATGCGGCAATAGCCGCCACCTTTAAGAAAGGCCTCTCCAGCCAGATCAAGGATGCCTTATCCACCCGTGATCCCCCTGTCTCCTTGAGTGACCTTATCTCCTTGGCCACTCGGATTGATATCCGTTTTTCTGAACGGCTAGAAGAGCTCCGCCAGCAACGCGAACCTGCCCGGCGTCGCTGTTTTCCCACCTAGCTCTTGTATTCCAGAGGCCACCTCAATTGTCCTCCCTGCCGGCTACGGAGGAACCCATTCAAGTGGACAGAACCCGTTTGACTCCACAGTAGCTGACCCGGCGGCGGGAAGAAAATCTATGCCTCGAGTGTGCCAGTCCCCAACAGTTCCGCTGGGGCTGCCCTCTTCGTCCTCAGCGTCCGGGAAACACGCGCACCTAGGATACGTGGGAGAGGCGTTCCTAGGTGAGAGCAAGTCCTCTCCTCGTTTTACCATGCCCGTGCTTCTCGGATCCAACCTCCCCGTGGTCCATCTGGAAAAGCCTCTTGTCATCTCCTCTGTCAGTGGGGAGATCCTCCGTGACCCGATCAAGTACCGTACCGAGCCCTTGCTCCTTCAGGTAGGGGACCTACATAAGGAGAAACTGGTGTTTTATGTGCTCCCTCGGTCCTCCTTGTCTGTCCTTCTGGGTCTTCCATTGCGGCACGCCCCTGTGCTCAACTGGGAAACGGGCGAAGTCTTACGTTGGGGGCAAGGAAGTCGATCTCGCTGTTTGGTGGCACCCCGCCCGGTGCTTCCCACTTCTTCGAAACCACCCACATCTTTAGCAGGCCTTCCTGCTTCATACCAGGAGTTTGTAGATGTGTTCTCAGAGAAGCAAGCTGAGACTCTACCTCCGCATCGCCCTTACGACTGCCCGATTGATCTGCTGCCCGGCACCTCTCCGCCTCGGCGCCGAGTCTACCCGCTGTCAGTACCCGAGACACAGGCTATGTCGGCCTACATTAATGAAAATTTCCAGAAGGAATTTATTCAGAAATCCTCCTCCCCTGCCGGGACTGGATTCTTCTTCGTAGAGAAGAAAGATGGCTCCCTACGGCCATGCATCGATTACTGAGGACTCAACAAGATTACCATTAAGAACCGGTATCCTCTGCCTTTGATTACTGAGCTCTTCGCCCGGCTTCGGGGAGCCAGGATATTTTCTAAATTGGATCTGCGGGGAGCTTATAATCTCATTCGTATACGAGAGGGGGACGAATGGAAGACGGCTTTTAACACCCGCGATGGGCACTTCGAGTACCTAGTGATGCCCTTTGGTCTCTGCAACGCTCCAGCAGTTTTCCAGGAGTTCGTCAACGACTTATTCCGGGACCTCCTGTATTCCTGCGTCATTGTCTATCTGGACGATATTCTAATTTTCTCCCCCGATCCGGAATGTACGACAGGTCCTTCAGCGTTTGAGGGCTAACCGCCTCTATGCCAGGCTTGAAAAATGTCTGTATCAGCACAGCCTTCCATTCCTCGGCTACATTATTTTGGACAAGGTCCTGCACATGGATCCTGCCAAATTGTCTGCTGTCCTGCAGTGGCCAAGACCTGTGGGCCTCCGAGCCATACAAAGATTCCTGGGCTTTGCCAACTATAATAGACAGTTTGTGCCGCACTTCTCCTCACTAGTGTCTCCGATAGTGGCTTTAACCAAAAAGGGTAGTAATCCGAGGTTATGGCCACCAGCTGCGGAAGAAGCTTTCCTCAAGCTGAAGTCTGCGTTCGCCTCCGCCCCGGTACTCACACGACCGGACACAGAAAAACCCTTCTTTTTGGAAGTCGATGCCTCCTCGGTGGGAGCCGGAGCTGTACTTTCTCAAAAGGGTCCCAAAGGCAAGACCCTCACATGTGGTTTTTTCTCAAAAACCTTTTCCTCTGCTGAGAGAAATTACGCTATCGGAGACCGTGGATTACTGGCCATCAAGCTAGCCCTAGAGGAATGGCGCTATCTCCTGGAGGGGGCTCGACACCCGGTCAATATTTACACCGACCACAAGAACCTCCTCTACCTCCAGACGGCCCAGCGTCTAAACCCGCGCCAGGCACGATGGTCTCTATTCTTTTCCAGGTTTAACTTTCTGATTCATTTTCGCCCCGCGGAGAAAAACGTCAAGGCCGATGCCCTCTCCCGTGCCTCTGACGTGGTAGAAGATGAACCAGCACCACGGCATATTATCCCTCCCGAAAGGCTAATCTCTGCTGCCCCCATAGAATTGCAGCGAATCCCTCCGGGCAAGACTTATGTGCGCCCGGCTCTACGGAAGAAAATACTGCATTGGGGACATTGCTCTCGAGTGGCAGGACACCCGGGAGTGAAGAAATCTTACTCTCTTATCTCCCGTTTCTATTGGTGGCCCAGTCTGGCCAAAGACGTTCATGAATTCGTGGAGTCGTGCATCTCGTGTGCCCGTAAAAAGTCCTCCCATCTCAAGCCGGCAGGTCTGCTGCAGCCACTGCCTATTCCCGATTGTCCCTGGACCCACGTGGCCATGGATTTTATTACGGACCTCCCGCCTTCCTCTGGTAATACCGTGATCTGGGTAGTCACAGATCGCTTTTCCAAAATGTCCCATTTCGTCCCTCTGCCAGGTCTACCCTCTGCTCCTCGTTTGGCCAGCATATTTTTTTCGGCATATTTTTCGGCTACATAGGCTGCCCCGCCATATAGTCTCTGACCGGGGGGTCAATTTGTTTCTAGATTCTGGCGCTCCCTCTGTAACCAGCTACAAGTAAAATTGGATTTCTCCTCGGCCTATCACCCTCAGACCAACAGGCAGATGGAGAGGCCAGATACTGGGCACCTATCTGCGGCACTTTGTTTCTGCTCGTCAGGATGACTGGGCCAATCTGTTACCTTGAGCAGAATTTTCATATAATTCGTTAGACCGAGTCTGCCGGTGCCGCCCCCTTTTTCATTGTCTACGGGCGACATCCACGTCCACCCCTCCCCGTCTTTGTGCCCTCTGAGGTCCCGGCTGTGGAAGATTTGGTCCAGAACTTAACTTCCATTTGGAACCAGAAATGCCAGTCTCTACTCCGGGCTTCCGCTCGTAACAAGATACAAGCTGAAAAAAGCGAAGACCTCCTCCCATCTTCTCTCCTGATTACAAGGTGTGGTTGTCGGCGAAGTATATCTGCCTCAAGATCCCTGGTTAAAAGCTTGGTCCCCGGTTCTTGGGACCGTTCGAGGTGCTAAAATGCCTAAACCCAGTGGCATACAAGCTCCCGAACGCCTTCCATGTCTCTCTTCTGGGGAGACAGTATTGCTCTACCTGTACTACAAGTACTGTACTTTTCTCTACCTGTATTAGGGTAAGTTCACACAGCTTAAATGTGGGACGTACTGTATGCCCTGCAATTACGCCGGGTGTTCGCGGAGTTGCGCTGATCAGCATGTACTCCCACGATGCGCGGGGGGAGGGAGGGCGTTATCTCGCCGGACCCAAAGACATGCATTACCCATAGACATGTCATTTATTTCCTCACGCGTACAATATGATCGTATTGTACGAGCGGGGAGAGGAGGCGTAATCCATACTTCTCTATAAAAACTGTGGATTATCGTAATGTTTGGGGTGCATTTCGCCCCAAAACAAGCCGTGTGAACTTACCTTTATACTGAACTCTACCTGTGCTACATGTACCAGACTGCTCTCTATCTGTACTACATATACTGTACTACTCTTTTCCTGTATTGCATGTACCATATATCTCTCTACCTTTTCTTCATGTCCTGTACTGTTCTCTACCTATGGCAGAACAAGCTGCTCTTTTAAACACTGAGTACTTTACTAGACCATGAAGAAGCTCCTGTCCTCAACATCCTCACCACAGACCCCCTCTGCATGGACTTGCTTAACCTGTATTAGTTATGTGATCATTTTTCTTTAATCTTAATCTTTTTGATTATTTTGGGGTGATAATTTGCAGTCTTTAGAACCAGTTACTAGCACCCCATAAATTTTATGGTCTGAAATCGCAATATTTTAAAATATTCTATGGAATCATTCTGTTTTAGTGAAAAATTTAACATATGGAGTTGGTAAATACACATGTACTCCAAAGAAGGACATTTTAGATGAATCAGTATTGCTCTACCTATTCTAGATCTACTGTACTTTTCTCTAACTGTACTACCTGTACCATACTGCTTTCTACCTGAACAACAGGTACTATACTCCTCTTTATAAGTACTATATGTACCATACTGCTCTCTCCTGTACAACATGTACTATACTGCTCTCTATGTATACTACATATACTTTACTGCTCCTATATTACATGTATTGTACTGTTCTTTGCCTTTGCTCTGCATACCTCACATAATTTGGGGTCTTCACAATCAGTTACTAGTACTCCATAGCATTACTGTCTGAAATCACAATTTTCCCACAAATTAATTTATTACAGGTTTTCTGTGATCTAAATTTAGAGAAAGACTATGGATTTTTTTTATAATAGTCTATAGAATGTTTATATTTGAGTGAATATTTTACGTACTGTATTTTGCCCAATAACTTCTCTTGTGTTATGATAGTATTAGATTATTTTAGCATTCTATTACTACAATTACAGAGATCTACATTATCGACATATGTCTACATCACAAGTAGAATTCAAGCAAACAGCATTGCTATTCTCACAGAGAGTTTTAAATTACCTTGGCATAGACACAACTGTCTGATAACCTCATATAGGGACAGTACTTATCACACAGTGGACACATGGTTACATTTGTGGCTTGGCAGATTTCTTTGCTATAAAACAGAAGAATTAAACACATTTTAGTGGAGACATACTTTTCCCATTGGACTGAAGCAATTATGGCCTTCAGCTGCTCTGCATGTAAGTACATGAGGCAACTGTATAGTGATCCCAGCTGCATAAAGTCAGATGGGCTAATTGGTGTATAATGACTGTCCTAGTTCTTTATTTATATGAAGTGATGTAAAACTTAAGGAGGGCACCATGACTCTGCCACACTCTGCGTTTTATGTGAAAGTAAATAAAGAACATTACAAATCATCTTTAAACAGCTAAGAATTTAAGTATATCAAAGAATTCCTTATTACAGGTTCATTTGTGTCATTCATGCAATTACTATGTCTAAAGCTAAAGGTATTTTTTGTCTAGATGTATATAAAACAGGCATTATAAGGGATGATTGCTAAGATACATTGAGGCACATTTGTTATGGCAATTGTGCCTAAATTCTGGTTCAATTTGCCCCCAAATACTGGAATGCATGCTTTACTTTGAATAATTTGTGTTTTAGACAGTTTCTAGACCACTCTGCTTCTCATCCAGTAAAAGGGAGTGACTTTGGTCATGACTTTGTGAGGAGGGTGTGGTTAAACATGCAACGTTATGTGCAAAATAAGTGTGTCGAAATTTTGCCATTCCATGTTGTGTATGGATTTTATAAGCACTTAAATAAATTTGGATGCACATTTTTTACTTTGGAAGCGCTGGTCCTGTAAAGTTTTTACTGCATTCCTTCATAGCTGAGCTATAGATTGTATATACTATATTCACACCATGGGCGACATGTATGAAGGTAAGCACGTCGAAGTGAATAGTCGAGTCTCATTTTCAGTGTATAATGCATTCATAAATGGTGTGTAAAGTTCGATGCGCCTCACCTATGTGTTAGGCGCTTTACGGAACTTAGGCGCCTAACATGTATTAAGGTTATAGACAGGCTGGAAAGAAGAGAAGTCATTAGAATAGCATGTCAGTGAATAGAAACTATGGTACTGATCCTGCGTGGAGGACCACAGGTCCCAGCAATACCTGTGCTGACTCTTGCTGTATGTAGAACAAAGGTTGAGAGCAGCAAAAATAAATTTAAAATTTAATGTAGTAAAAATTTTAAATATAAAAATCTGAACAATATAATCAATAGGTTTTTTAATGTAAAATTTGTTTTAGATTCTATTATTTTTAAATACATTTTATAGGAGATATGTTTATATGTCTGGGATATTATATATTTTATATTAATTTATATGATCATATTTTTCATTACATTTAAATAATTAAATTGTATGCAGTTTGATAATTATAATAAATTACTTTTTATTAATGTACTGGTTAAATTACTTTTTACTAAAGGGGTTTTGCCACGAAGTAAAATTGACGTGGGAAGTTTGTAAATTAAATAACAAATATTTTCACCATTCATCATTATTAAAAATTCTGCACCGTTCTTGTTTTATCTGCTCCTTTAGTGATCCATTGTTTACAGCTCGTTTCCAGGGGATACGGCCAGGGCTGAGAGATCCTCAGTCCTGGTCGCACTTGCTCAGACATCACCTCTCCTCTCAGGCAGCTACTGGGTGTTCAAATCCCAGGTGCTGTCATTCTACCCCACGTCCTCTGTACTCCTTAGTAATTAGTCAAACAGTGCGAATAAATAAAAAAGAAACCTCTATCAGGTATGTGCATTGATAAAGAGAAAAAAAATTCACAGGTTTGGTTCCTGCAGGGATTTGAATCGAGGACCCTTGTGCCTGGAGGCAAAAGTTTTACCTATGAGCTACAATGTAGCTACTTACAGTTCTACACATAAATAGACCTTTCTTTGACTACAGAGAGGAAAGGCCTGGTGATGTCATCCTGCTGGGTCACATGATATGCAATTCAAACAAATCACATACACCCCCTTCTGAGCACACAGAGCTGAAGAGCTGGATGCAGGAGGTATGAAATGAGATCGTGGCAAAACCCCTTTAATGTACTGGTGTAAGTTGAGAAATATTGGACATTTTTGCCCCTTACAGCAAATCTACCCCCATTTTGACTCCTCGGGCTCTGGCAGACCACATTGGGATAGGTTTGCCTGTCCGAGCAGTAATGCGCCTGGTTTTGCCGAACCACATTAATATATGTGTCTAATATTACGAGTGTGGTGCAACACACCTCTATAACGCCCCCAGAACACCCCCTCATGTTAGGCGCATTAGAAAGTGTCGAGTCTTAATAACAATGCACTTAACACATTCATTAGGTGCATTAGACATGTAGACTGCTCAGTTAGGTGCATTGTACGCCAGAAAAAGGGTGAAAAACCCTTTCATACATGTCACCACAAATTATATATATATATATATATATATATATATATATATATATGTGTGTGTGTGTGTGTGTACAGTCCTCAGTCTCCTTTCGACTCTGCAGAGCTGTCTCTCATACCACAAATCTGTCAGGCTGACTGAGCATAGCACATGCTCAGTTATGTCAGTCAGCATAACCAGGAAGTAACTCACAGTGTATTTCTGACTATAATGATTATCCCCTAGACAAAACAAGCAGACTTTTCTAGTTAAAAGTATTTAGAAAATGTTTCATTATGACATGTAGTTTATCTATTTAGTTTTTTTCTTTTCCCGGAGAACCCCTTTAAGTTCATTTACAAGCTTCCAGAGTATAAGAGCTGCAGTGTCCCTAGATAACCATTTATGTAATAAAAGGTTTTTAGATTACCACTGGGCTATGTTCATAAGGAGTTTAAAATCAACCTAATGTGTCCCATCGTTTTGATATGAACTGAGGATCATATATTTACTGATGTGGATTCCAAATCTGCATTGCATAAAAAAATCAATGTCCATCCCTTTTTACTATGCATACTCAATACAGAAGGGAGCCAGGACATGAATGAGCACCATTTAGGGCTTAGCAGCATCCTATAACATGGTGAAACCACATCAAGAAAAAAGTGAACGACATCACCAAACTTCCAAGGGGTCATGAAAGTTATAGGGCCTTATGTTTGAAAACTGTCTAGCAGTAAGACTGTTGTTGTTGCCCATAGACACCAATCAGAGCACAGCTTTCATTACATATAGAGCTCTGGAAAAAATAAAAGCTAAGCCCTGATTGGTTGCTATGGGCAATAAAGACAATCTTACTGCTAGACAGTTTTCATACATAAGGCCCATAGGTCTATGATGCTCAGGGTGTGTATGCATGAGGGTGCAAGGAAAATAAAGATGGATAATACACCTATTCACTATAAAATACAGTTTAAGCTTCTCACTCTTACCTAGAAAGCTCTCCATGGTGCTGCACCTCCCTACATCTCCTACCTTATCTCTGTGTACAACGCTATCCATGCTCTAGGTTCTGCTATTGATCTGAGATTAACTTCCTGCATAGTTCAAACCTCCCACTCTCGCCTCCAATACTTCACATGCACTGCACCAGCTCTCTGGACTGTAAACTGCTGCTGAATATGTTGGCACTACATAAAGAAAGATTACTTTTATTACCACACAGAATAACTACGTCTTTAATGCCCACTAGTGCCTCCGACTATTTTTTCAATTTCTTAAAATAAGCTACCTTATATATATGATCAGGGCTGCCATCAGCAATTTCAGGGCTCCATCAGGGCCCATACACCCAAGGCATCTGGGCTCCCCACTCATTACTAGTTCCTATCTTGCACCATATCAGTGGAACACCTTTTTAAAATTTGGTCAGGGCTCCTGACAGCAGTACTGCCAGTAATGTCCTGATGGCAGCCCTGATAATGATTAGCTGTTATCTAGTAGTGGTTAACCTGCTGCTGTACACAGAGTCAGTCACAGTATCTCAATAAAATAGTGCTCTAATAACAGTGGCAGGAATAGTGTCCCATCCCAGAAAGTCATAGTCACTCCTATAAGCTGCAAGGACGCTACTTTGTTATGATAACAGAGCCAGGTACATTATATGTTCCCGATACTGCTCTGCATATATGAGTGCACAGTAACATAAATCTTGGGTGCTTGTTGTAAAATACAGAAAACACAGAATAAATCTGAATTTTGCAGATGTCATGCAAAAAGAAAGATTACCTGACTTGGCAGCTATCCAGTGTAAACATTCCATATAAGAATACAAAGAGTCCGATGATTGCTGCTGGAAATAGCATTCCAGTATACCAACCTAGCCATGCAAAATACAGACCAATCTTCTCTCCAAAATACCTCCTGTAAGAAAACCACCAAAGGACACAAAGGTTAAAGCCAGAAATAATCTAAATAATAATAATAAACATAAAAATGAATGCTTACTTTGTAATACAATCTACACCGTCTTAATATAGGTTGTATAAAAAAAATGTAACAAAAATACTTAAAGACGCAGTCCACTCCATCCGTCTACAATGGAGCACGAGCCTCTCCTGCTGGTCAGGATGAGAAACTGGAAGTAAAGAGGAGTGGATCTCCAGGGAGCACTGGAGGCGGTGACCAGTAGTAAATTATCAGGTTTTTTTTTCTTTTTTTGCCCTTTTTTAAATAGAATTTTTTTAAGTGGACAACTCCTCTAAACAAAAACATGAGGTTATCTCAAGGTGTGTTATTGTTCTCTAAAAAAAAAGTTAAAAAGAAAAACTTGGAATCTGTCCTGCCCTCATCAAGTTGTCAGGTATATGAGACAAATGAGCCTTACTTAAATATAGTGCAGCTTGTAGCATAGCTCTATAGTATGCCCATTCCCAGGGCAGGCTCCTCCCCTATATACTGCTGCCAATATGAGATTGAAATAGTCGCTTTGCCACTATATTACTAGGATAATAACCAGTGGTGTGGATATAGGGGTCGCAGCAGTCGCACATGAGATCAAGTACCTGAGCCAGAAGGGCCCACAGGCTCTCTTTTACACACTGCATGCATTGCTGGGTCACATATACCCACTGATGCAGTGATTGAAGCCAGCCCATGCACTGTGCAGGCAGTGACTCAGGCAGAGTGGCTGGGATTGAGCAAGCTCCAATCCAAGAAATTTAAATCCCCTAGACGCTACGGTCAGTATTGTCCCGTGACATGTAGGTGATTGACAGAGGGACCTGGTCAAATAACTGCATCAAGGTTTACCATGTACAGAAGCTTATCATACGCTACTACAGACAGGGTCCAATAAGCTTCAAATTTAAAAGAAATCTGTCACATAGGTTATGCCCCCCTTATTGAGGACAGCACAAGCTAGTGTCAGACCTGCTGTTTCCAGCGCTGTGCCTCTTATTCTGTAAGATGCAGCAGTTTCAGAGCATTAAGGCATAATACATAGCTCACATTATTGTATTGGTATGCATTATAAAAGTGAACGAGCAATAGCATAGTTTTGTCCCATAGTAGAAAAAAAAAGGAAAAAAAGTTTAAAGCATTAGAAAAAAATAAGTAAATAAATAAATAAATGAATGAAAAAACTACACAATATGGGTAGAGGTGCGGCCTATAAAATGGGATGTAGCCTGTAAAATGGGTGTGTAGTTCCTTTTCTTCAATTGGTATATTTGATAGGGGTTGTTCAGCAGTAGAAAATCTATTTGAAATAGGGCCAAGGTGGTGGTCTGCACTCCATTGCAAATGACCATGAGCCTCTCTTGTGTGTCAGAATGAGAACCCGGAAATGAAGAGATGCGAACAGGTAGATATGTGTAACTTGCTTTTATTTTTTTCCCATGGTCTAACCCCATTTCAAATAATTGTTGGAAAGTTGTGGTCCACAGCTGGAAAAATTATTTGGGTGAGGAGAGGGCCCAAGCTAAAGTTTTTCACCAGGGCCTACAAGCCTTTAGCTATGACCCTGCTTGTCCACATGTGACCTTCCCCCCACCTTCATAGGCTAACTGCGACAGGTTTTTTCCCCCTTGTCAAGGACCACTTTTCATCATCACAATAGGGAGGGAGGCAGAAAAATATGCAGGAAATTACTGTTTTCCACTTTCAATCAGCCCCATCCTACATCCTCCCCTTTGGTGCTGAATATGCTCAGCCAATTAGAGTACTTAAGGCAAGACATATGGGAAGTCATACATCTCCTTCCCCATTTTGTTGGGAGTTACTATTGGACAGGTTGGGGGAGGGGGGCTATTTTCCTTTTCTTAGATATACAATATGTAACAAACTATAATCTGAAATTTTAATGCACAAAGATATCATGGCACAGAATGTTATCTCAACTTTTTTTAGTGCTTTTCACAGTGTCTTGTTTGGAGATGACACAAAAAGCTGTGATGTAACCATCAAACTCTGCTACATCCTATTTAGGATAGAAACTTTCCTAACTATATTGGGAACACCGTACAAGACTGTCCATTTTGGACATGTTCTGAGACAGTTTTTCAGTTATTACAATTTGGCCCTTGTCACCTAGGTTCTGTCACTTGGTGCCCCATATTTTTCCTCTATTCTCGCTCTAGTGATTTTAATGCTATGGTTGATTAGTGTTTGACGGCTTGGCAGGCTACCTGGTGCAGGTTAAAATCTACAAACAGTTCAATGCAGCATTAGTAGCTGTTTAAAAAACCTTTAAACTATTCTGTACCATTATGAAAACTGAAGAATCTAAAAGTCACCATACAGGACATAAAATTCATCCAAAACTGCCAAATTTAAGCATTTTGGCCCAATAATTTGCCCCGACACATAACTTGATATAATTTGGTTTTCTGTTCTGAATCGCATGGTAATGTAGACACTCAGGGCCACATATATGAAAATTTACTAGGTCTAAAATTCACTTTCTTTCCCATAGCAACCAATCAGAGCGCCCCTTTCATTTCATATAGTGCTCTGGAAAAATGAGAGGGGCGCTCTGATTGGTTGCTATGGGAAAGAAAGTGAATTTTAGACCTAGACAATTTTCATACATGTGGCCCTCAATGGTACTTGCTACCTCACCAAGGGTCATTATTCTTAGCCATCTATGCTCTAAAACCTTGTTATTTTTTGTCTCAATACTTCTTTATTCTGCCACCAGGTCACTAAGCACCTTTTTATATTCCCTGGACATTCCTATAACAACTTTAAACCAGTGTGACGGGATAGCTTGTCATGTAACATCATGATAAAAGTGAAAAGTAAATGAAACCTGTTATAAACACCTGCTGCCAGAGAATAAAACACTTTGATTTACCGTACAAGATCTAGAGGCTGGTATTTGTACCATACCCCCCAGGAAGCCCAGCACTCAAAAAGAAGATGTCTGTGATTTTCTGCTCCATGGGTCTTTATTGAGTTTTTGCTCCTGTAACCTCCCTGAAATACAAATGAGAAAAAGCGATGCCAATTACAATAATGTGGTTGTGTAAGTTGTGTACAATGAATAGGCACTGCATTCTAGTGCACTTCCTATATTGTTTCTTCTATTTCATATGTGTAAATTGCATTCATTTATTAAATGCACATGTAGGGCGACATGTATGAAACTTGACGCAAACACACTAGTTCTCAATCGATATAAAGGAGTATAGGATGTGATAATATGTATGAACCTGTCGTAGCGGGTTCATAAATCTGGTGTGTGGTATGCCTTACATAACAAAGCTTACCATATTTTTGGCACGTGTCTTTGGTGCATTCAAAAGTGCCCTGCCTGGTGCAAGTTTTGGCTTACGATAAGCCAAAAAAAAGGGTGCAGCCCTGTTCATACATGTCGCCCATATTACAAAAAGGCTACAAGCAACATGTGTGAACAGGGCTGCGTGAGTTTTCTGGTGTGCTTTGAGCCACAAAATCTGTCGTTGCCCTGTTCGATAGATGTATGAACAGTCATACGCTAAAACTTGCCACGTTGTACGCCAAACACAACACTTTTGAATGCACCAAAGATATTCGCCAAAGATATGCTTTGCTATGCAAGGCATACCACAAGCTAGATTTATGAACTCACATATGATAGGTTCATACATACTGTCGTATTCTACGCTCCTCTTTATCGATTTAGAATTAGTGTGTCAGTGCCAGTGCCACGGGCGACATGTATGAACAGGGCTGCACCAGTTTTCTGGCGTGCTTTCAGCCAAGTGACTTGTCATAGCCCTATTTAAATGTGTGAACGGTCATACACCAAAACTTAGTGCATTATAAGCCAAACATGGCACTTTTGAATGCGTCAAAGATATGCACCAAAGATATGTTATGCTATGCAAGACATACCACACGCCAGATTTATGAACCCACATACAACAGGTTCATACATAGGGCGACATGTATAAAAGGGTTTTTGACCCTCAACCTTTTTCTGGCATACAACGCACCTAACTGAGCCGGCTACGATGTCTAATGCGCCTAACGTATGTGTTAGGTGCATTGTTGGTAAGACTTGACACTTTCGAATGCGCCTAACATGAAGGGGTGTTCTGGGAGCATTGAGGGCTGTTCTGGAGGCGTGTCACATCACACTCGTAATATTAGACACATATATGAATGTGGTTGGGCAAAACTAGGCACATTACTGCTTGAACAGGCAGACCTATCTCATCGTGGTCTGTCTGAGCCTGAGGAGTAGAGTAGAGATAGATTTGCTGTAAGGGGCAAAAATTTCCAATATTTCTCAACTTACACCAGTACAATAATAAAAAGCAATTTATTATAATTATCAAACTGTATAAAATTTAATTATTTAAATTTAATGAATAATATGATCATATAAATTAATATACAAATATATAATATCCCCAAAATATAAAAATATCTCCTATAAAATGTATTTAAAATTAATAGAATCTAAAACAAATTTTACATTAAAAAACCCATTGATTATGTTGTTCAGATTTTTATATTTAACATTTTTCCTACATTAAATTTGAAATTTATTTTTTCTGCTCCCATCCTTTATTCTGCATACAGCAAGAGCCAGCACAGCACAGATATTGCTGATACCTGTGGTCCTTCAAGCAGGATCCGTACCAGAATTTCTATTCACTAACATGCTATTCTCATGACTTCTCTTATTTCCAGCCTGTCTATAACCTTAATACATAAGTTTCGTACTGCGGCTAACATATACGCGAGGCACATCGAACTTTAGACACCATTTATGAACAGACAAAAACCACTTTCATACATGGGGCGCATTATACACTGAAAACAAGACTCGACAATTCACTTTGACACGCCTTCGTTCATACATGTCGCCCATAGTGTCACATTCTACTCATCTCTATATTGATTTAGAACTGGCATGTTGTCAGCAAGTTTCATACATGTCGCCCTTAAATGTATATATGTACTACACTTACAGTATGTAATACCCTGCAGTATTATACTTTAGATATGCTCTTAGTGTATTTTTGTTAAATAGAGTGGATTCTCTCATTTTGGACCTTTAACTATTAGCCAGAGAGAACAGCAGCTACAATCAACACCTCATCCTCTAGACTTACATGGACATTGTGTAATGCATATATATAGCACTAGTTTAAAATTAAATTAAGAATAAACTTAACAACCCCTTTCAGAATGCAGCTTCTTTGCGGTGCTTTAACAAGAGAAATGAAGCATTACACTGTGTCCATAAAAATCACCTATATACCCTTGCATTCACCGCTGCTCTAGCACTGCAGTGTCCCCGGTATCTGTTTACTTCTGGTTGCTGTAAATGGCACATGACGGCTTTAAATTATAGGGTGCTAGCAACTGAGTGATGACATGTTAACGATCCCTAGAGGGACTAAAAACTACTGTAAAAAGTTAAACATAAAAATATGTTAGAATTGTGGTATTATTGTCCTGGAATAAGAAGTGATCATAAAGTCACATATATAGCAATGTGGTGCCAATAACATAATGCAAGTTCTACCACTCAGTGATCCTAGTCATTTGAATATTTTATTAGCGTATTTTAAGGGGACCTTTCTATATAAAGACTCTGTTTGGCGTGAAATATTCCTTTAAGGGTATGTTTACAGATTTTCTGTAGGAGTTTCCACAATTGAAAAATCTGTTCTATACATCTGAAACTGCATGTTACTAACTTTAAAATGTGTACATTTTATTTTGCTGGATAACAGCAGTCACTGCATGACTGTATATTATAAACTGACTCATTTAACAAAAGCACAAATGATCACATGAAAATGTATAGACAAATTAGGCTGAGATTATAGATTATACCTCGTGTAAGGGGAATGCCGCTTCATAAGTGCAGTTAGAAAGCAAGCGGTTCAGTCCTGAGAAATGAAGAAAAAAAAAAAGACCTTTTTGCAAAATATTAATTTTTGCCTACTTTTAGTGGGACATGGTCATTTTACCAACAGGACGAGTTCAACAGTCAGTGGCATACTGATTCTGGTGACCATTCACTTTAGGGCATTTTTATTTCTACTGTTCTTGCCATCCTCTAACCACTTTTTGGTTCATGTTGTTTTGCCCAAATGGAATTTTTTTCTGGGATTTAAACAAAATGGCTGAGAAAAAGTTTGTTAGTTAAAATAAAATAAAAAAATGTAGGAAATACAACAAATAGATCATGTATGAACATACCGTTAGGTTGGATTCACTCTGTGTTTTTGTTTGGTATTTGCTGCATTTCTCAACTGCATCAAAAATGCATGTGTTTTCTTAATGCCAGTGGTTTTGCAATGAATTATAATTTTGAAAATAGGTTTTATTAAGGTTAATAAAAAAAAAAAAGTATGCTTTTTTATTTGCTTACTTTGTGGTTGCATTTTTGTTGCATTTTTCCAACGTGTGATAACACCCTTAGGTAGTTTAATACAATGCCTACAATACCCATGACCCAGTAAGCTTCAATAACAGAAACACCAGAATGCAGAAGCATTACCATTCAGGAAGGACTCTTAAGAATAATGAAATTAGGCTGGGTTCATACAGCGTTTTGTCGATATGTTAAGCGTATACATTTGGATGGTACAAAAGAGTATGCAAAAGCATAGCTTGACACATTCAATGGTAGAAACTTTTGACTCCGTTTGATATAACTTGAGTTTGGATACTGTTTTTGAGACACATCCAAAAGCATGGTCTACTACGCTTATGTGTCCGGCAAAGCCTATGACTTACAGTATGTATGCAAATGTAAATGTATACATTTGAATACAATTAACACATACTTTTTTGTTTTTTTACTTACATCATATGATTTTATTGACACAGTATAAAAATGTTTATAAATGTACACATTTTCAAAGTACATAATCGGATGTAAACGTATACAAACATATGCCATGTTTACATTTTAAATAATGGTGACGTATACATAAATGCATACATTTGTGTACATTTATAATGGTCTATGTTTCTATTCCAAAATGTATCGAAGTGTAACATTGAAAAAATATTGTGTGAACAGACCTTTATATGAGCCTTATGCAGGAAAACTGTCTGGCAGTATGACTGTTTTTGTTGCCCATAGCAACCAATTGAGCTCAGCTTTTATTTTTCCAGAGCACTATATTAAATGAGAAGGGAGCTCTGATTGGTTGCTAAGGGCAACATAGACAGTCTTACTGCTAGACAGTTTTCATACATAAGGCCCAATCTTATCTTATTTATGTATTATTCAGTACATTTTATGTGAATACAGTTTTTGGTACGGGGGGGGGGGTGCTATTGTCTGCGGTGTGTGGATTTAAGCCCTCCCCCTTCACACCCACATGTTCATGTTCACCCCGAACACTGAGCGGAAAAATGAACATGTTCTTCAAGTTTTTCGGACCATCGACGTTGTAAAAAAACGTTTGGCGGAAAATCCCCACTGCATGGATTTTCCATTGAAGTCAATGGGGGAGCATTACTTGACGGTTTTCAGACGGTTTGTAAAACCACAAACCGTCTGAAAAACTGACAAATAACCTGTGCCGTAGGGACAAGCCCTTAAAGTGCTTTCCCTACTTGGTGAGTTTGCCACAAGGAATTAACAGCAGCCAAACAATACAAGGCAGTAAAAGCAATGGCATTATTCACTATAAACAGCAAATAAGAATACAGGGAAATAAAATACATCTCTCCTATGTCCCTATCTATTCCATCTGCTGCTGCTGTTTGGTGCCTTAAGGGCATGTCCCCACGGCACGGGTTTTCGGACGGTTTTTCAGGCGGTTTGCAGTTTTTCAGACCACCTGAAAAACCGGCCAAAAATTAGCACAATTGTGCTCTATGGAAAACCCGTGCAACAGTCCCCACTGCCCGAGTTCTCCGCCCGAGGGTTTTGTCGCCGGCGGTTCGGCGGCAAAACATTAAACATGTTCAGTCTTCCGTCCGGCTTCCGTACGTAATACGAACAATTCAAGGGGAGGGGGGAGGGCTGTTCTCCGCTCATTGCGGAGAAAAGCCGTCCCCCCTGCGGCCGTGGGGACGGCCGCAAAACAGGACAAATACCGGCCGGCCAAACCGGCCGGTATTTGTCCACTGCCGTGGGGATGTGCCCTAATACGGAGATTATATCTCACAAAAGCAATGCTTCTGAGGGAGAAAACGTCTGAAAAAACAATATTTAATTTCAGTTATATAATTTGAAAGTTAATTTCTGCATGATAAAATCGGAATGACTGTCTAGTGGGTCATCATTTCTTGGTCTAAATGCTGATTGCCAAGATCTGTTTAGTCAGATGGAAACACTTATCAATTGTCCTGACCACGAGTCATGCTGCATTAATGACACGTTAACAAAAGTAACACAGTATAAAGCATATAAAATCAAGATGCATCAAAGAAGGAGGCTATTATAAACACTTGTATGGTGCAAAAGGACAAATTAAACATTTGCTAGGAGGAAGATATCCCACTGCTAGAAAAGTCACCTCTCTTCTTCAAGTAGAAGTGAAAGTTCCAGCAAAGCATGATAAAAACTTTCATTTACATCCACTACCAATGTATGGAAAAATCTGTTTGTATTTTCTGCATTCAGAAACTTGAAGGCATTGTCAATTGCTCCAGCATTACAATATTAAAATCCAGTTTTTCAAGCTGAATCATTTAAAAAAATTTTTAGATAATACTTTGTTACACATTTGTCTCCCCCTGGTGTTCCCTCTGAGAATATCCATCTAATGTGTTCAGTGCTGGTGGTCACACATATTCAGAAGCTCAGTCCCACCCCCGGATCCTGTTATACACAGGTCGTAGGTGGCTGAATGAATCCTGGTTTTTGGAGACCAGCCAATAAGAATTTCTACAACAGAGGTGATTTATTATCTCCATTTATGAGTATATAGAGAACTGGGGGGTGGTGGGGGTTGTATCATAAAAAGTATGTAACTGCAATATCCAGACATAAGATTGTATGTTTACAATTATTCTAAATGAAAAAATTATGTTCCACCTAAATTAATAGAGACATTTAGTATTTATTCACAGGACAACCCCTTTGATAGCAGAGAATACTACATTTAGTAAAACACGGTACATGGCAGAATATGAAATTTTTTTTTTACCATTTGAAGACTTTCTCCCAGTTATCTCAACTGCTGAAAAAATAGCAGAAGAATACATATAAATAGATAATGAAAATGAAACCTGCAAGTGCATGGAGCAAAACTGCAATAGCAGAAACAGTCTATGAATAGAGGCGATGCTATCTGTAGGAGAAAACATTAAAAAAAAAATTTTTCTATTCCAGGACAACCCGCCATTGAAATGAATGAATGTATGTTATACCTGTACCTACCTACAGTGTTAGGCTATGTTCACATGGCTTATACTGGGCCGTATCTCGCCCCATACTTCGCGCTGTACTGTGCTAAATACGGGGTGAGATATGTCCCAGTCATTACGGTAATCCACAGTTCTCATAGAGAACTATGGATTACATCTCCTCTCCCTGCTCGCACAATACGGCGAGCGGGGAGAGAAGTGACATGTCAATTATTCACGGTGTATACGCGCCGAGAATAATGCATGTCCATGGGGCCGGCGGGCAGCCACTCCCCCCCCCTCCTCCCGCTCCCGTACACACGGCATAATTGCGGGGCAAAATACGTCCCGCAATTACTGCTGTGTGAACATAGCCTTAAGCAGGAGGGATCCCTGCTGTTAGCAGCGGGTGTCAGTTGTAATCAACAACTGCCACCTGTGGAGGAGACTTAGTGAGTGAATTTTTGAATGTATGAATTTTTGGGGATGTTTATCTTAATTTTCCATTTCACTATCTACATTTTGAAAGAAATCCTGAAGTCCTTTCATTTTTATTTTGGTCACTAAGCCTAATAAAACACTGGCACTTCTTATTTTGTAGAGGAAACTTTTCAGCAGTCTTCTCATTATCATCATCAACAGGAATACAATAAAATTTGCCACCAAAGTATAGATAACACTGGATGAATCAAGCATAGACAATAGCTGATGGTCACAATATACACTGTCCCCTCCTTAAAGGGGTTTTGCCACGAAGTAAAATTGACGTGGGAAGTTTGAAAATTAAATAATAAACATTTTCACCATTCATCATTATTAAAAATTGTGCACCATTTTTGTGAGCTCCTCAGTCCTGGTCGCACATGCTCAGATATTAACTCTCCTCTCAGGCAGCTACTGAGTGTTCAAACCCCGGGTGCTGTCATTCTACTCCTGTCCTTTGGACTAGTTAGTAATAAGCAAAACCCTAAAAAAAAAACAAAAAAATAACCCTCAATTAGGTATCTGCATTGATAAAGAGAAAAAAAAACACAGGTTAAGTTCCCGCAGGGATTTGAACCAAGGACCCTCAGACTAGATGGCTGCCTCCTTAATAATGTACAGAATACATAATAAAAATCTACAATCAGAAAATAAAAACACAATGCATCTGGTTTTAATGAGTAAAAAAATATTGGTATGTGATGGTCAATTGTTGGACATGGAGTGGCTTGAGGGCCATCAGAAAAAGTGAGTTGGATTTCAGGTGATCCCACCTCAAAACTTCACCTTACCAACTCCCTGCCCCTGTGACCTGCGCTGTGCCCCTGCCCAGTCTTGCTTCAACTAATACAGACAGGTGTGATGACATAATCACATCAGCCTGTAATCAAGATGGGGTGCTGGGGCTTCTGAGTCTCCTTAGGCTAAGTCCACACAGCATATGTGAAATGCTGTCCAAAATCCAACTGCATTTTGACATTGCTGAACTGTGGCATGACACAAAGTCCAATATTACCAATAAACCCAATAAGACCAAGTACCGCCGCATCATGACCACAAATCATGACCACATAGTGACTGAATGATACAACCACATATCACTATGCACAATCACACACCATCATATAGTGGCTGACTAACACCTAACGCTGTTAGGTCTTTTTATCCAGGGGTTCGGGCCCCGGATAAAAAGGTTGTTGCCCCAAACATTCTAGCACCGGCTTGAGCTGCCCCACCGGTGACCCGGTAAACCCTTGGTGGGCTCCAAGGTCAGGTGCTACTTATCAATTGTATGTGCATCCGCACGATGTATATACAGTTAGAGATACAGCGGAATAGAGAACCGTCGGTTCCCTGTTCTACTGATTACTCCTGTAACCCTTCACTTACAGGAGGTAACATCCGTGGGCTTCGGGCCTACAGAAGAAATACACAACACCGTATAGTGACGTCTTTATGCCACCACGGCGTGATGAAGTCACTACATCACGCCGCCCCCGCTTTGGATATGTGCTGGAAGACTCAGCCGCAAGGCGGGGAAACGTGGACAGGTTTTTTTTTTTTAGTTTTTTTTTTTCATTTGCGTTGTCGAGGGGCCCAAAAGTCTGGGGGATGGCTACATAAACGGTTGGTGGTGATATATATGTATACCAACTATGAGTAGCTATATAATTACCAAAATGGGGGGCTATATACCTACTTAAATGGAGGGTGACATATCTGTACCTTAAAAAGAGGGGCTATATACTGTACCTATCTAAATGAAGGTGCATATATCTATAACTGAAAAGGGTGGCTATATACTGTACCTACCTGAGGGGCTATATACTGTACCTACCTAAATTAATAGGCATATATCTATACCTGAAAGGGGGGCTATATACTGTACCTATCTGAGGGGCGACATACTGTACCTACCAAAATGAGGGGGCATATATCTATACCTGAAAAAGGGGGGCTTTATAACTACCTAAATGGGAGGGCATATTTAAATCTGAAAAAGGGGGCATATATATTAATAAGGATTAACAAAATTATTTATGTTTGCCAAATGCCAGAATAATGCAAAGTCATAAGTTTACATACACTAGGATTACTATGCCTTTAAATAATTTGGGACAGCCTATGTGATGATGTCATGTCTTTGGAAGCTTCTGAAAGGTTTACTGGCAACATCTGAGTTAATTAGAGACACACCTGTGCATGTATTTTAATTCACACCAGAAACACACTGCTTCTGTGTGTAACATCATGGGAAAGTCTAAAGATATCAGCTAAGATATCAGGAAGAGAATTGTGGACTTGCACAAGCCTGGATCATCCTTGGGTGCAATTTCCAGATACCTGAAGGTGCTTCATTCATCTAATCGTGGCATATATACTTGCCAGAAGGAGGGGGCTATGTAACTACCTAAATGGAGGAGAGAGGAGTAAATACCTTCTGAACAGAGGCATTTACCTGTTAACCCCTTAAGCCGAACGCCTGAAAAGTAGTTAATGACCAGAATTTTTTTTAGTTTTTGCCTCCTTGCGTTTCAACAGTTGTAACTTTTTTAATTTTTCAATGATGCAGTTGTATGAGGCCTCGTTTTATTCAAAACAAGTTGTACTTTATGGGGGAATAGCTTAAGTACACTTATAAATAATTGCAGTATTTTTTTATTTTAAAAATTATTATTTTTTTTATACCATTCAAAGTTCACACTTAATAACCTGTTAGATGAATTCTACAGGTTATTATGGTCGTGTGGATACCTAATATGTGTAGGGGTTTTTTTTTGTGTGTAAAGTATGCACAATTATTTTTTATAAAATTTTTATTTTATTAATTTTTTTTATTCTTTTTTTTACACTTTTTATGTTTTTTTTTTACTTTTTTTTTTACTCCCATGAAGGGAGAACTGTTTTACCTTTTTGTTTTTAATTTTTTTTATACTTAGTAATTTAATAGCATATTCATATAAGCAAATAAATTCTAATATGTGTCACTTTGACACAGGCAGTGATCTGGACAGCACACAGTGCGTCCTAGTCACTGGCTTAGTACACAGACTGCTGTGGGGCCACTCTAGGTCCCCAGGGCTGACTGTGCAGCCGTTCCCCGAGCTCTGTCGGGTCACCGCGTGTTCCGATGACCCGTCAGAGGAGGGGAACCCTTTGATTGCGCTGCGCTGCAAACTCCGATGTCTGCAGCGACGTCTAAAGACGTTGCTGCAGACAAACAACCCACACCAGCCGACGTCTAAAGTCGGCGGGCGGTCGTTAAGGAGTTAAATAAGGACTGTATACCTAACTACTTAATGCTTCGGGGACTATAATCCGAACCTAACAGGAGCTTATATGCCTACCTAATTGTGGCCTATATACCTATCTACTTAACAGGAGCCTATATACCTACCTAATGGGAGGTGGAGTTATACCTCTTTATTTAACATAATCCTATATGACTACCTAATGGCAGCCCTGTATAGTTAAATAAATAATTGGGAGTCTATATACTTACATACTGGGGGCCTAAATATCTAACATGGAGCCTATATATCTACTTACCTAATAGGGGCCTAAATGGTTACCTAACAAGGAGCATATATACCTACCTACCTGTTGTGGGGCTATATTCTTAACTAATGAGAAGGTTATCTACCTGCCAGGGGCCTATATACCTACCAAATGGAGTGCTATATACCTACCTAGCTACTTACCTTATAAGGACCTATATACATACCTATTTAATGGGGGACCTTTTTATTACCTAACTAATTGAGGGCCTAAATACCTACCTAATAAGGGGCATAAATGTTCACTTAACTAATAGGAGGCCTATATATCTACCTAACAGGGGGCCTGTAAACATAGTTATCTACATAATGGGGGTTTTACATATATACCTACTTAATAGGGGGCTGCTTTATCTATCTACCAACCCAATTGGTGGCCTACATACCTACCTAATGAGGGGTCCATGTGCTTACTTAACTAGAGGACTATATACTTACCTACCTAATGAGGGCCTTCCTGCCTAATTGGAGTCTACTTAACTAAAAGGGGATCTACCTATCTAATTTGTGGTGTACTTTACATACCAGCTATTATGGGGCTCTGGCAGTTTTATTTGATCATCTAGAGGTATAATTGGTCTTGGTATCATGTTTTTTTTTTTTTTTTGTTAACAGTTTGATGGTCGTATGTATGGTGAAATATTTGTATAGGTGTATTATTTGGTAACGGCATAATTATAGTTTAAAGAGAACCTGTCACACAGGTTATGCCCCCCTTGCTGAGGGCAGCACAAGCTAGTGTCAGATTTGCTGTTTCCAGCACTGTGCCCCTTATTCTGTAAGATGCTGTAGTTTCGAGTATTTAATGCTCAAATCTGCAGTTTTCAGCCAGAAAAGTCATGAAAAGAGTCAGTTTTTTTCATGCCCCGCCCACCTGAGACTAGTCCCACCCACCTCAACTGATAAACCTATTACTTTGAATAGGTAGAAACATGTGAATAACTGTCAGTGGGAGGGGCTAGCCTTTGGTGGGCGGAGCTAACACCTGCTCATGAATAAGATTTGAGGGGTAAATGCTCTAAAACTACAGCATCTTATAGAATAAGGGACACAGCGCTGGAAACAGCATGTCTGACACCAGCCTGTGCTGTCCTCAGCAAGGGGGGCATAACCTATGTGACAGGTTCCCTTTAAAGGTGTTACTCATAAATAAATGAAGCTTTTAAAATAGGCATATTTTTCATCACTGATTTTCATTTTACAGTATAGACAGTATCTATGCGGAAAACACTTAAAATAAATGACATTTCTTTTTATCCCTAAACATATGTGCCTCAATTAACCATGTGCCATGAAAAATGCTGCGTGAACCCTGCCTTAGTGAGAAAAAACACAGAGGACCATGCCCCGGATATTTTAGGACCCTGTCAACACCTCTGCTAACACCACCACATATCACCACCACATAGTGGCTTAATAATAATAATAATATCACAACATCATGACCACATATCAACACCACCACAAAGTGACTGAATAATACACCCTAATACACCATAACCACATATTACCACCACATTGTGGCTGACTAATACCACCACATATCATTACCACTACCACATAGTGGCTGAATAATACCACAACATCATGAGCACATATCATGACCACATAGAGGTGAATAATACACCAAGCCATTACTGAGTATAAACTATTATACTACCAGGCCCTTTGTAGGTAGGTATATATACCCTCTGTAGGTAGGTGCCCCCTGTAAGTAGGTGGGTAGATGTCCCATGTAGGTAGGTATAGAGGTCTACCTACAGGCTATTCCATACACATTTCTAAAATATTTGAGTGAATTGCTGTTTATGCTGTTCTTCTATACTTTACAGACAGCATCTTCAATTTGATCCTTTTATAATTTTCCTTGTTCTGGCACCAATATAAAACATCTAAAGGCAGCTTCATTGACGGAAAGCGCACATAATGATGATTACAGTGCACATCATTGCTAGGGAATTGTTTCTTCTTCCGGTAATAACTCACTACAGTTGTGCTGTAGAAACTATCCAAGATTTTGCAACTATTACCATGTAGAAGAAAAATAACTTTCTTTTTTGTCTAGAATGAGCATCACCTCTATTTACAGTTTTTTTTATGGTATGGCAGTAAAGCCCATTCACGTGCAGGTTTTCATGTTCAATATCTTCTTTATATGTATTCCATGTTATTCTGCTATCTCTAATATACATGCATTGATTACTTTTTAGTTTATTTTTATTGGTAAAAGTGCTCAACTTAGAAACTGCATACGCGTTGGGTGAAGCAATCCGAAATCACTGGGTGTCTGGGCGGCCAAAAGACTTGGGAAGAGACAGTGAACAGGATTCAAGCTGTGAACAAGTATAGTCCTAGAAAGTTGACCTGGTTGACTAGTATGGAACTACAGGTACCACAAACCACTCTATGGTGTATCTTACGGAAACAACTGCTTTGTAAGCCCCAAAGATTACATCTTCTTCAGGAGCTGAAACCAAGGGCATGGTTTCGAAAATCGAAATGGCATTACTTTTGCATCAATTTGCAGGGATTATTTGAGGAGGATGAATTTGCTGACAGACTGGTGTTCAGCGATGAGGGGACTTTTCACCTCAGTGGGAAGGTCAGTCACCACAAAATTTAGAAACGCGGTCAGGGGAAAACCCTTCCTTTATCAAGAACACGAAAGACTCACCCAAGGTAAATGTGTTCTGTGCAATTTGTAGGCACAAAGTCTACAAGCCCTTCTTTTTTGCTGAGTACACTGTCACTGTCCTCTATTTCCTGGACATGTTAAAAGAATGGCTTATGCCACATACAGAGGAACATCTACTAGACACATTCTATCAGAAGGACAGTGCATCTCCACATTTCCATTTGGATGTTTGCTGATACCTGAATGAAACCGCCAGAATGTTGGATTGGCCACAGTTCACCAACACTGCACAGGTCTCTACGATCATCATATCTAAACCCCTGCAATTTCTTTCTGTGGAGCTACACCTAGGACTCATTGCATCTACTGACTACTTCAGGCCTCAAGCTTTAGGACCTGAATGATCTGAGACAATGCATCACTGAAACAGAGGGATCCATATCCAAGGATAAGCTGCCACGCATCTGGCATGCATTGGACTGGGGCCTAGACATCTACTGTGCCACTAATGAAAATCACTTTCAAAATTTATAGTGTATAGATAAAACTTGGATGGATAGTTTGTCTTTTCATGCTAATAAATTTGTGTTACATTCTCTCTTATGGCTATAATGTGATGTGATAGATAGGCCCCTATTTTTAATATTTATGGACTGCATAGTAACAGGGTATGTCCCAAAGGATTGGCACATAGCAAATATTCAAAAAGGGGTAAAAAAAATTGATCCTGTAAGCTATTGGCCACCAAGTTTAACTTCTGTTGTAGGTAAATCGTTTGAAGGTTTTCTAGGAGATGCCATACTAGAGTATATCACTGAAAATAAATGTATAACGCCATTCCAGCATGGGTCTATTAAGGATCGGTCCTGGCAAACTAATCTTCTATAAGGAAGTTAATTTTAGACTGGACTGGGGCGAGGCATTGAATATCATATATCTGGACTTTGCTAAATCATTTGATTCTGTGAATCAAAGTTTGGTAAGTTTGGTAAGTAAAATGAGAATGCTTGGACTAGGGGAAAATATTTGCAAGTGGGTAGGTAACTGAATGATAGAAAACAAAGGGTGATGATTAATGTTACAGACTCAGACTGGATCCCTGTTACTAGTGGGGATACCACAGGGGTAAGTATTGGGCCCTATTCTCTTTAATATTTTCATTAATGACCTTACAGAAGGATTGCACAGTAGTATATACATTTTTGCAGTTGATACCACACTGTGCAAATTAATTAACATAATAGAGGATAATGAAAGGTTATGCACATCAGAAGGAGAAATCCGCTCCATGAATACTTGTTAAACGGTAAAAGTGACATGGAGAAAGACTTGGCAATCCTGGTGGACAATAAACTTAATTGTAGCAGCCAGTGTCAGGCAGCAGCTGCCAAGGCAAATAGGATTATGGTATGTATTAAAAGGGGCATAGAGGCACACGATGAGAACATCATTCTCCCATTATATAAAATCACTAGTCAGACCACACATGGAATATTGTGTACAGTTTTGGGCACCAGTGCACAGGAAAGACATTCGAGAGCTTGAACATGTTCACAGGCGGGCAACAAAAATAATAAAAGGACTGGGTGGACTGCAATACCCAGAAAGATTAGCAAGATTAGGGTTATTTTGTTTAGAGAAAAGACAGCTTCGGGGCGACGTAATAAATGTGTAGAAATATATCAAGGTCAATATAGAAATCTCTCCCATGACCTATTTATACCCAGGACTGTATCTAGAACAAGGGGGCATCCTCTATGTCTTGAGGAAAGAAGGTTTTTACATATAGAAAGGGATTCTTTACTATAAAAGCAGTGAGACTGTGGATCTCTCTGCCAGAGGAACTTAGCATGGCAGAGAGTCCTGCCATGCTAAAATGAGGACAATGAGGACAATTAGCTTCTACTTCAAGGTTTTTTTTTTTGCCTTTCTCTGGATCAACACTAAACCACAATAGACTGAACTTACAAACCTTACAAACTATGTAACTATGTAACATTGTCTACAAAATAAGAAAAAAGACACATGTTCCTAATTTCATTTTAATGCATGTAAACATGCATGTAAGTTTACAAAGCAATCAAGGATATTTGTAGCAAAATATGAGGTAAATATGTTTTTAGCTACACAGAAACATGCAAGTTAAAAGACTAAAGTATGATGAAGCATTTCCCAGAAAACTGATGATAATAATTCAGGAAAGCTGACACCTACTTTACTGTTGAGGAGTATTCCCCCCTAGGGAAAAGGAGTAAGTAATGCAATTTTTGGATTAAATTCTGGTTTATATAATCCTTGCAATTACCACTTTAACTGTAATTTCTTTATAGAAAACATTGATTTCCCACACAATTACATTTATATCAAAGAGATTTTCTGGTCTGCATTATTCATGTGGTGAAATTGCATTGCATTGCCTACATACCAATGTTGTGCTATAAGCTAATATTATATAACAGATTTAGGTAATAGCATTTACAACTATGGCATTTCCACAATTTGTTAATAATAAAATACATGCAAATTACAACACTTCAACATGGGAAATAAAGCATTTTCGAGTAGGACCTTCATGCTTTGTGTTTTAATTTTGTTTATTCATTTGTTACTATGTAATGTCTGGTTTCGTCTGTCCACTAACATTATTGTAATATGTTGGAGAAGTACAGAAATTTAGCAAAGAGAAACTTGACAGGTAACGCACGATGATATCATGACATAGAAAAATTATCTCAACTTTTTCAATGCGTTTCAATAGCTTTTGTTGTGATCTAAGAACAGGTAACACTAAAAGCCGTAATATCATGATTAAGTTAAACTATGTCTCATCCAAAGATGACTAGTATTATTATTTCACAAAAAAAATGCCATTAGAATTACACATTTGTATTGGATTCATTGTTTTCAAAGCTTCTATATGGCCTTGCAGTGCGTAAACCTGCAAATGTTAGGACTTTTCACTTCTACTACACTATTAATTATAACAGCTAAATAATGACAATTACCGGACTCCTTTTATTTTGCACTTGCAGTTATTAAATCGTATTTTTCTTTATTGAGACAATATTGTGTCCGCTGGGACAAGTGTGGTTATAGAATTATTACCTAATCATCAAGTGGAATAACAACAGAGTATACTTTCTAATGCAAGTGCTCAAGTGTTGCTCTTGGGGACTGCCAATTTATATGTTCCTTTTTTGGTCCATTTTTATATGACTATACTACATGTGCATGTTAGCTTCTTTATTATACTCACAATGCCCAGGCTTTTCTTGCTTCGAGTAACCCGGCCTTAAATCACCTTGTCACTGCATCATTGTAAACTAGAATCATACTCTCACTACACATAAAATCAGATACTGTAAATGCTTTAAAAAAAAGTTGTTGAATACTTACCTATTTTATTTTTCCCTTCTTCATATTTAACTCTTTGTAAAATATGATGTACAATCCTACTTCTTGTGGCATTGTTGAAAAAGGTGTCCTTGTTGTTTATGATAAAACTGCAAAAATAGCAAAAAGTTAGGTTGATCATAATGTAAATGTTACTTTTTTTTAGGTCAAAGGGAGTCCTAATACTGTGTGAGAGCACTGTTACATTTTTATATAAAATGTATTGTATGAGATTAGCATGGCTAAATGAAAAATTGCAGCAATGTGTGCTCCTAATGTGTCTCTTTGTCTAACCCCATTTCCTGTCTTCTGGTTTTGTACTGTAAACTGGTGTCTTCTAGCTGTGTGCATATTAATCTTTGTTACAGAACAGAGTCCAGGGATAGCAACTTCGGGATTTACTATGGGATTCCACACCAAGAACATAATCTTGCAGACCCTGCTCCCTGGTTTATCGCGCATCCAAATCTTTGGGAATCCAGAAGATCCATAGACCAGGGAGGCCTCATGTCAATTCTACTGATGATTGTGGGCAAGCTTTAGAGCCATAGCTGAAATAAGAAAGTCTTTTGGAGTTATGTCATTTGCAGGTACTACTCCATCAATTGATATCCCTAGGCTATGTCCTAATCAAGTACATCTAAACCAGCACCACTGCATCTCAGCTACATTCCTATGCATGTATGGGAGACTTAATGATTGTGGACGTGTGTCTGGAGGTCTGTGATATACAGGCTTATATGGTAGAGGAGCTGAGTTTTGTAAAATATAGGGTTATATGATAGAGGAGAGAAGCTGAGCTCTGTGATATATGAGGTTATATGATAGAGGAGAGAAGCTGAGCTCTGTGATAAATAGGTTTATATGATTTGGAATAGGATTTCTGTGAATTACAGCCTTTACGGTACAGGATAAATAATACAATATGTTATACTTCAGATCAATACAGATACAACAATACTAAATATGTTTGTTTTTTTATTTTTAGCCATAGTAACATTAAAAGGTAACATAAAAAGGTGTTTTTTCCCTCTGGACTATTTTTTTCCTAAAAAACCTTATTGATCTTTTTCTCAATTTTTTTTAAGTCTCACAATGAAACTTGACTATATGAGCATTTGATTGCTTCTTTATTAAAAATCAGTTATTCTAGATTGTTCTATATTATGCCTGCCAGTCAAAAAAGTGAATGTAAATTGGATAGCAAAGATATCATTATGCCCCCAGCTGCGACCCTGTTTCCCCCGAAAATAAGACACCCCCGAAAATAAGACATAGTGCATTTTTTTATGCAATTCAGAGTTTGACTGCTTATGCTAATGTTTGTGATGAAATCACTACAGTATTTTAATACATGTTGATGTTTTGTTCAACCATAAATGTGAATTATTGTTCATAGAAAAAAAAACATCCCCTAAAAATAAGTCTTTGCTCGTCTTTAGGAACAAAAATTAATATAAGACACTGTCTTATTTTCAGGAAAACAGGGTATTGAAGCACATTAGCACCACGCAGGAAGTGTGTTAATAAAATCAATTCTAAGGGTGGTTTACTGCTATTCTTTTTTGGGAAAATGCTGTTTTTTGTGATTTCTTTCAATGTTTTCAATTAAAAATGCAAAAGGAAAAACACTTTAAAGATCTATATATTTAGATCTATATAACTATACATAGATCTATCTATCCATCCATCCATCTATCATCTATCTATCTATATAAAAAATATATATATATATATATATATATATATATATATATATATATATAAATATATACACACAGTATATATAAAAACATTGCCCAAAACAGCTTGTAAAAATGCATGCACATCCGCGTTTTTAAAAACTGATAGGGACTAGATAGCAGGAAGGTATGTCTACTCTCCTTTATGTTTGCTTTCAGCCATATTGTCAGCTTACAGTTTACTAAAAGACCTTCACACAGCCCGAGAACAATTGTCTGTTCTTTTGCAAGCTTTCAGTTCCTCATGGACGAATGCGAAGAGCTACATATAAAATATTCTTGTTTATATGCCAAGAATAGATACGATTGTTTGAAGGACTAATTTCAGTGACGGATACTATTGGGAAACTTGCCAAAGCTTTGTGTTTAAAATGCGTGTGTTTGGTTCAATACAGTGTAATCTGATTCAGGTTCTCTCAGACTCTGGGTCAATTGATTGCTCCGGGCCTGGATACAGACACAAACAATTTGGATATACTATATAGTATTACCTTTAAGGGCAGTTGGCCCTAAAAAATTGGTGTCTCCCTGGGTGAGCGTAGCCTACTACATCGATGAAGGAGATACCTGTGTCCCAACTTGCTGTGTGAGGATATCGGAAGGACAGACGTGGCCAAAAAAGGCAGTGCTGCTGGTAAGAATTTGTCTTACTTATCCTCTGCCCTTCCTGAGTTTCACCCACACATGTTGGAGTGCAGGTGCCGTATAGGTACTTGCCTATAAGTGCCACGCCGTATTACTTAGTATGGAAGAACTGTAATACTTTGGTATAGTATGTCTCTTACTGATATTTTTGTTGCAATTTTTGGATGTGTGGTTTTCACTATTTTTGGGCTCTGGTTGTTATACAAAATTTCAGAACACGCAAGGAAGGGAGAAGAGGGGATCCAGACCCCTCTTGCACCTCCTAAGTAAATCTACTCCAGACCAGGCCCCCAGGAATTTAAGGGAGGATTTTGGAAAGTACCCAATTTCGGAGGGAAACAGGAGGGTAAATTAACGTCTTAACGACACTGAACATAAACTTACGTCTCAGTGCTGGTAAGGGGCTTTGTAGAGGGGTTGCGTCACGGCACCTCCATCCCATGCTGTTTGAACCCTTAGACGCCACGGCAGACATGGCTGTGGCAAACATGGCTGCGTCTTAATGAATGAGTAACGGTGCCGCATACCATTTCTCACTCCGATCGGGACATCAGTGGCAAGATCGCTGTGTACCAATCACTTACAGGGAACCCCTTCACATAGGTTTGCCCGCCTTGCGGAGGGCAGCACACGCTTGTGTCAGACATGCTGTTACCAGCACTGTTTCCCTTATTCTGTAAGATGCAGCAGTTTTAGAGCATTTAATGCTCAAATCTTATTCATGAGTAGGTGTTAGCCCCACCCACCAAAGGCTAGCCCTGCCCACTGAGTTTTTCACATATTTCTACCTATTCAAAGTAATAGTAATAGGTTTATCAGTTGAGGTGGGCGGGGCTAGCCTCAGGTGGGCAGGGTTTGAAAAAAACTGACTCTTTGAATGGCTCTTTTCTGGCTGAAAACTGCAGATTTGAGCACTAAATACTCAAAAACAACTACACCTTATAGAATAAGGGCCACAGCTGGAAACAGCACGTCTGACACTAGCTTGAGTTGTCCTCAGTGAGGGGGGAATAACCTATGTGACAGGTTCTCTTTAACATGGCAGCTGGAAGCCCAGGCAAGAAGTAGTGAAACCACCATATTGATACACCCTAATCCATTGTCTATGCAATGTATTACGCTGTATAAACATTTGTGCCCACTAGTGGTCAAGCACCCTAGGCGGACCTAATGTTAAATAAAAAAAAATGCTTTAAAGTGTAAAAAAATATATATTAAAAGTTCAAATCACCCCCCTTTTGCCATTTTCCAAATAAAAAAATAAGTTTTGGCTGCAATGTGCCCTCCAAAGCTTCAATCTCTAAAGTTAAAGCGCATACTACAAATCAAACACCGAAAGTGCAAGGAAACCGCAAGGTAGACGCAGCCACAAAGGAGGCAGCTAAACAGCCATGGCATGTGAAGACAACTACAGAAGCCATATTGGTTTGCAGTGACCCAGTGACATCCGAGACCTTAAAGACTTTCCAGCAGTAAGCAGACGCAGAAGTAAGAGAGGCCTGGACTAGCGCAGGTGCACGGATTACTCCCAAAGGATTGTAAATGGTGGGAACTTGAACTGTGTTTCTAGGGTATTTTATCCTCTAATGGCACAAACTATACACGGACAGACATATTTATCAAAACAAGCTATGATGGACATTATCACAAAAGTGTGGTAAAACATACTGGGTATATTGAGTGCAGTGACTAGGTTTATCCAGTCCTGCAAGACATGCACTCTGTATAATCCAGGAAAACCTGTAAAGGTCCCACAGAAACACATGGTAAGGCCTATCTATTCGTTTCAGCGAGTGCAGATTGATTACATACAGCTGTGTTGGTGTGTATCAATCTCTTTTCAGAATGGTCTGAAGCCAAGAAACTGATGTCTGAGGTAATATGCCAGTATGGAGTGCCTGAGGTGATTGAATCAGACACAGGAACACATTTCACAGATGAAGTGATGTCTGAAGTACTAAGCAGTTTGGGAGTACAGCAGGCCTTCCACACTCCTTACCACCCACAAAGAAGTGGGAAAGTAGAGATATTAAACGGTATTTTTAAGTTAAAAATTAGAAAAGCTATGGAAGAGACAGGAAAGCCATGGACAGAGTGTTTGACACTTGCATTGTTCTCTGGCCGGTAGACACCTAACATGAAAACTAAGCTCTCACCATATGAGATACAGTTTGGAAACACATCAAGTTTGGGTCTGTACTTTCCTCAACAATTGCCACTTCTCCACGGTGAGCTTCCCCCGATATTCAACACTACATGCTAGAATAGATCAGGTACATAAACAAGTGTACTCTTCTGTTCCAGATCCAGATGCTGACAAAGGGAGTCATAAACTAAAACCTGTAGATTGAGTGGTAACGAAAAAACGTGTCAGAGGAAGTCTCAACGCTAATTAAGAGGGTCCATATCAAGTGTTGCTGACCACAGCCACCTCAGTGAAGCTGGAAGGAAAACTGAATTCGATACATCCCATGCATTGTAAACCTGTGACTGCGCCTCAGACACAGGAATAGAAAGGTAAAAATGTTTTACTTTCTTTTCGTATGTTTGATACATATTGTCAATGAGCAACTATGAGAACAGGTTCTTAAAACACCATACAGTAGTATGGGAGGAAATGAGTAATGACATCAACCTAATTGATGGCTATGTACACACTAACCTGCATCAGCTGAAAGTCTCCCATATTTAGCCACAACTGTGTCATGGGAAGAGTTGATGAGGTGGGGAAAATGTTCAGATAAGTTGGCAAACAATGAGATAAAGAATATAAAGTTGTGAAATACCACAGTGATCATCCCTGTAATAGGATGGATAACGCTCCCATCGTTGCAAGGAAATCTTACCATTTGAAAAGGTAGTAGCCAATACATGGCTCTTAAAGGGGGTAGTTGGACTCTCCAGAATAGGAGTAGAACAAAGAACTTTGGAGAGCTCCCATCTGAGGGTTTGCAGATACGTTTTAACACTACTAGTGACACTTCTGGAAAGGTAGATACACAATACCACCTGGGAATATGGGAGCTTGTAACCTGAAGGAAATAAAACCATATGTGCTAAATTCCCTGGAAATCTCCCGTGTAATGAGGGTTCAGGCTATACATCCATCAGCCCCACCTGTGGAAACCCAGAAGCTGGATACTCTAGGGTGGTGTATGTTGAAAAATGTGACAGTCCTCATAGACTTAGCACACCGGCTAGTGTTACAACATTCTGCCTTTTGGGATTTGCCTCCTGAAGTTTATTTGGTATGTGGATACAAGGCCCTGAAGTGGTTGCCTTTAGGTGTTAGTGGATCCTGCACATTGGTCCGATTGACCCCAGCTATATTTATAATTCCTGCTGATTGTGTAGCTCCACTCAAGTTTCTTTGACACATGTTACATAAGAGGACCGCAGATAACAAACAGAGACCGGATGGTAGGCCTCATATGGTCCAGATGAGTGTAGGTAATAAAATAGTCACCACCCTGTTTTTATATCCTATGTCATGCAAAAATAGAGATGGTTGGTGGGATGACACCTTTTCCTTCCTTAAACCAATAAATTGGTTTAAAGGGTTAAGTGGATGGCTTATGGGAATAATACAAGGGGTGTTGCAAGTTTTTATGATATTGCTTTTAATATATGTGATGATTAATAATATCTTTGTCATGATTGCGCCTGATAGACCCCCAGCTTTGAGCTCTAGTTGCTGGCCACGGCTGTTGGAACAAAAACCACAGTTTCGGCCGTAGTTTCTTTGTTTGTTTTCACCAGTGTGAACACTGTCGTACTCTTCTCTGTTAATTGATTCCTGGCCAACACCCGTAGTCAGTGTCCTCCAGCACTCAGCACTTATTTCCTTGCAAGTCTTTTTGATTGACAGCCTTGTATTACAACCTGGTCTTTTGTTGCTTCCACCTATCTGTTCTTTGTTCTCTGGTCGGTTATAAGGGTTCCTGTGCCATTTCTCCTTGCCTGCTACACTGGTTACCTTTTGTGCCTGTAAGCTAGCCTGCTACTCTTTCTTGCTTTACCTGTTACCTGACCTTGGCTATACTTACCGATTATTCCTCTGCTTTAGTGATTCTGTACTGCTTCTCCCGACTGTTGCTGACCTGGCTAGTTTGACCTTCTGTTATTGTGTTTAGCATTTGTTTTGTCTGCGTCTTGTGTATTCACCTACTTAGTGTATCTCACGGTCTTTGGTTGGGGCCGACCTGTTAAGAAGTCAGGTATCCCCAAAAGGCAGGGACAGTGGGTTGGGAACAGCGTCAAGGAATTGATAGGGACTAGATAGCAGGAAGGTATGTCTACTCTCCTTATGTTTGCTTTCTGCCATATTGTATAATTACTTGACAAGACTATTCTAAAACGTAACTTTTACTGAATCTTTATAAAAAAAAGAAATGCGGTGACATAAGTAAAAAGCCATTAATCACAAATAAGTACGGTAATTTCACAACAAATTGGCTAATAGGACACAACAAACTAGAGACTACATATAATTATATCCTGTCCCTAGTCTGTCCTATAAACTAGTCTACCTAACACATTTGTGGGGTCATTGTCCCAATGAGGATGGCCCCACCATAAACCTAGGCTAAAAGAGCCCTAGTATACCTTAATTAAATATATGTTTAATTTAATTTACAGTATACCCTAATTACATATATATTTAATTAGGGTATACAAGGGCACTTTTAGCCTAGGTTCCTGGTGGGGCCGTCCTTATTGAGACAATGACCCCACAGATGTGTTAGGTAGACTAATTTTAGAATAATCTTGTCCAGTGATTATACAATTGTATCTCTTTACTATACGTGTTAAATAGTGGATCTAGGTAACCTTGATATACCTTAATTTTGTAACTTTCAGCCATATTGTCAGCTTACAGTTTACTAAAAGGCCTTCACACAGCCCTAGAAAAATCATCTGTTCTTTTGTAAGCTTTCAGTTCTTCATGATCAAATGTGAACAGATAGATATAAAATGTTCTTATTTATATGCATAGATGTGATTGTTTGAAGGACTAATTTCAGTGATGAGTGCTATTGGGAAACTTGCCAAAGCGTTGTGTTTAAAATTCATGTGTTTTGTTCAATAAAGTGTAACCTGATTCAGGTTCTCTCAGACTCTAGGTCAATTGATTGCTCTGGGCCCAGATACAGACACAGACAATTTGGATATTCTATAGTATTACCTAAACTAAAAAAAACTAAACTAAAAAAGTCTGAAGAAAAATGTGTGAAGGGTGTCCAAGTCTGCAAAATAATAAATGCTGCTATGGAGCATAGCAAAAGCTGTAAAACACAAATAACCTTGGGGCTACTAAACCTCCAGCAGCTGGGGTTGGCTCATAGTTAGAGAGAATTCCAATTATAGCAAAGTGCACTCACGTGACTATAGTCAGAACTCCTATAGAAGTGAATTGGGAAGACAGCTGCAATTGCCACCCTTCTCATTCACAGCTAGCTACGAGCCAACCTGTGAACTGGATGTTACTATGTGGGAACACCCCTTTAAGTTTAATAACAAGTATCGTAATAGGAGAAATGTCTGCCAGTATCCCAGGTAAAGGTGTGCTATGCCAGGAAATCTGAGGACAATGCACCTCACTTCAATGTTCATGCACAATAAGGTCAGGAGCTTTTTTCTCTGCTTCATCAGTGTAAATAGCATGGACCTAGAGCTGCGGATAATAAGTCCTGGGCTCATCTCCACTATTGTACATGTTATGAAACTTAAGTATGGACTAACATTTGGAATTGATATAGGCAGTTTTCAGACTTAAAACCTCAGCTGCATAAGAACATCTTAGTGGTTTAGTACCCCTAAACCTAGTGGCAGGTTTCCTTTAAAACAAAATAAGCTATACAAGTGAACATACTTTGGAGACCTGGTGAACCAGGACTCTGAGGTATGCTCGCCTGTATAGCTTATTTCATCTGTGTTGGAAGTTCCATTAAAAGTCTCTGTCGCAGATTTAATCAAAAATGACGGAGCAGTGTCCAGCACTATTTTTTCCCTTAAATGACAGCCACCTGGATGGAAACCCGATGGAACACAATATAGACACCAATGGTGTCTATCATTTAATTTATCAGCCAAAGCCTCTACAATGAAGGTTCCAAATGGAACCTTGAACGAAGATGTGAACCAGGCTACACAAGTAGCATTGTAACTTTAAAGGGGCTGTCACACTTTAGACAATGATGGCATATCGCTGGGATATGACATCATTGTCTGATAGGTCCGACCTTTCACCTCTGGGACCCACATCTATCTCCTAAACGTCTTCCTTCTGAACCAAGAGGTGGTCAGGACTCTCTCATGAACACGAATGGGAGTTCCGAGTTTAGCAGAGCGGCGATGTCGGACCTAAGACAATGATGGCATATCCTAGCGATATGCCATCACTGTCTAAAGTGGGACAACCCCTTTCAGGCTGGGTTCATATGTTATTTGTAAAGTTCACCGAAGGGTGGTGCCTAAAGAAAAGAAGTTTAATAAGCATGCCATAAGGAATCTAAACATGCTATCCACTAAATTAATCCAGGCTATTAGGTTTATCTAACAAGTGACAGTGAAGTCCAATAGTTGAAACCTATACCAGTCCTGAGAATTATAGAATCCTGTTCCTAGTCTATGTTTTCAGTAAGTAGGAAACTGCCACTGAATATTATTGAAAGTAATAGGGTATATTGAAGGTTTAAGTCACATCTAAATGACATGCAATAAAGGTGTTTAGCAAAAGATCTCTTCAAGCACAGAGGACAGAGCAATTAATTTGTCATATTGGCAAAATGATCATATTTTACATTACCAATCATAAAACTAGTTCTTTTTTTTACCCTACTTACTGATGTATTCTTTGCTGACTGAAGGGAGCAGTGTAACAGTCATTCTCTTCCAAGTCTGGTATGGTCTCCTTGTCCAGTCTCATAGGTTTTTTAGGTAACCATCCACGGAACCTGCTTAGCTGCTTCTCCATCCTACAAATAATGTTAATGATAGTGAATAAATAATATTTATTATTACCATTGAAACATTTGTTTCTATGTATACTTTAGTAAATTAGATGTATAGCATTACTGCATTTTAAGGAAAATATTTTAGACACAATTGCGCATTTTATTTAGGCCCTATTTGTGTGTTGCAGGCTCTAAAGCCCCCAATGTTACAACAAAGCTGCAAATAACTGCTAGTTAGACACTGCAACTTTGGCTTCTATTAATTTCTACAAGATTTATTTGGGTGAGCCTAATGTGGTCCATAATTGTGTGTACATAAATAAATGGTAAATTATATGGCATTATATGCCCTTAGCATTTATGAATATGGTGTAAGAGGAGGTTTATGAGGACTTATGTGAGTAAAGGGTGGTTGCAGTCTAATGATCAACACATTTTATGTTGTCAGATGATAATCAATATAGATGGTCCCTAGATGTACATAAGTGCGAAGGTACATGTGAGATCACATGTGATGAGAGCAGGCTCTTAATAGTAGATCGTATTAGCCAGATTCATCAGTATTTGCCCGGCTTAATGGTAAAAAGTGTCTTGCGACTCTCTAAGTCATACATATACCACTGGTTTGCTCACCTGCTCATGAACTTGTATCGTCGATGCAGGTAATAGATTTTTCTCCTGGAAGAACAGCAAAAATGAAGCCAGTCGAGAAGAAAACCCATCGTCAGTTACAGTTTGAACTAGCAAGGAAGGAAAAGAGATTGAAGACAGAAGCCTGTAAGAGGTGAAGAAGAGACTAGAGAGATTAACATACACAACAGTCAAAAGAGACTGCTTTGTCAATCATCATCTCCCTTTAAGGGCACCTACACTTCAGATACTGAATGTCTTAAATTACGTTGCCTAATAACATTCACAACAGTGTATGGTAAAGTCCTCATACTCAGACAGAATTATATTTTGTGTTATTGCATTATTCACTTAACTATTGCAGATTACAATAGATCTGCTATAAATATAAATATAGGATATACACCTATATTGTACAGCTACACTGGCCAAAGAAACTTTGAATGTGATATGGGGAATAAGTGGTCAGCAAAATAAAATTCAGCAACCAGTGGGAGGCAGTTGCTGCGAAGGCAGGCAAAATCAAGGGATGCATCACAAGGGACTAAGCTGAAAGTATAGTTTTACTTATATATAAACACATAGGCCATCATGTAAAAACGGTGCTGTGCCTGTTATCTGGCATCAAAAAGTTTTAGTAGACCTGTTCTATAGATATGCGAACAGTCATATTTCAAACTTTGGCGCGATAAGCTCCGGTGCGACACATTTTAATGCGCCAATGATTAGGGGAATTCTAGGGCCGTTTTGCACCACATTTTTAGAAGTAGACACATTTATGATTCTTTGATGCCAAACTTTGGTGCATAACAGTTAGAAAAGCCAGACCAGGTTAAAGGTGGTGCCTGAGTCAGACTTGTCGTATTGGCACTACAATACGCTTGTATGTATGACCTGCAGAAGAACAGCTTCATACATACTGGCACCTTCTACACTACCTTAAAGTTATTTAGAACTGGCCTGTCAGCGCCAACGTTCATACATGTCACAAATGGAACACCGTTCAAGTGTTTAAGAAATGTATACTACAGAAAATCCTGAGCCAGGTTACAAAAGTAGTTAATAAAGTAATGGGTAGATAACAGGACACAGAAAGATGAGCAAAATAAAGGCTGTCTAGACCGAAGAAATAATTAATTAATTGGGATAAATATAGCAAATGCCAGGATATTGATCTGTCTGATGTTTCTTCTTACAGGTCTGCACACAACTGAATTACACAGTTGTATACCGGTGGTAGGGATGTTGTTAGCGTATTAAGCTATAAAGGTTTGTATTGATATTCATAATGAATATCATACAGAAGATACTGTGTGGAAGATTATGCACCCAGAGCTGTATGTTTCCTATGGGCATGTAAGAGCTGTTAGACTATTGAACATCTAGTTGCCATATTTGAAGTCAGCAAGCAATGTTCACTTTCCCAGAATGGTTGCCTACTACTTTGTAAGGATTGTTTACATTTTCTCTGCAGGTTAATAAGTTAAAAACTAGGGGTGACATCTGTGAATTTGCATGCGCCATTTTTGTAACTTGGCACCAACACACCAGTTCTAAATAGATATAGAGGAATTTATAATACAACAGTAAGGCTATGTTTACACGGCTTAAAATTCGACGTATTTCAGTCCGTAATTACACGCCGGAGTGCGCTAATTACGGCTGGAATACGTCCAAGTCATTACGGTAATCCACAGTTCTCATAGAGAACTATGGATTACGTCTCCTCTTCCTGCTCAGCAAATCCGCCGCGGGGGGAGATAATTGACATGTGAATTACTAGCGGCGTATACGCACCGCTGGTAATGCAAATTTATGGGCCGGCGAAGTGCCGGGCCCCCGCTCCCGCCCCCGGCCACACGGCGTAATTGCGGGGCGTAATTACGCCCTGCATTTAAGCCATGTGAACCTAGCCTAATAATGAAAGTGTTATGCGTACAACATTTTTGGCGCATAACAAAATTGTTGCATAGAGTGTTATGTGCCAACTTCTTATTGCAGTTGTGCACAAAACTTTGGCGCATTAAAATGTGTCGTCAGGCGCACACTGCGCCAGGTTTGGCCGTACATCTGTTCATACATCTACAGAAAAATCGTGAAGGCAAATTCATAGATATTGCCCTAAATCACCTTTTGACAACCATATTAACTATGACACTGACTGCACCAAAGTAACGGCTGAGATAGTGGGTCATCTAGACCACCGCAAGCGATGGTGTAAGCCACGCTAGGGAGTGGGTCCGAAATAGCTCCCAGTGTTCACCAGAGCCCACCGCAAGGCAGGTTGGGCTTTCTGTGGCGGGAGTCCTACTTGGTCCCTACCCCTGATGCGAATTGCTTGCGGTAGCAGCTGGGGTGTAGCATGGCACAGAATCATCAGACAGGCTTGTAGTTGGGGACAGGCAAGAAGGTCAGATCAGGTGGCAAAGGTTCATGGTCAAGGGACAGAAGCAACGGTAATGGTACACGAAATATCAGGACGTAGACTTTAATGAACGCTTTCTCACTAGGCACAAGGCACTGTTGATCCAGCAAGGGATAACAGGAAAAGGCAGGGTTAGAGTCAGCAGCTGGTGACAGCCAATTACCGGTGTGCTAGCCCTTTAAATTTAAGAGCGCAAGCGTGCACGTGTCCTAAGGAGCGGAGATGCGCGCAACGCTGGCAGGGAGCGTGGGGAGGTAATTTACTGTAGCTGGGGACCGGACTGTTAGTGTGCCAACGGCCCGACATGCGAGTTGCAGAGCCCGTCACAGTAGAGGCACAGGTGCACCCATGACCAGGTGTGAGGGTCGCAGGGGCGTCTGTGACAACCAAAAACATGTCTGTGTATTTTTTTCTCATTTCTTCCTTCTGGGTAAGAGCTGGTTTGTATTCCTATGCTGAACACATCCAAATACAATCTATTTCATTACAGCTCTATAAATGTCTTCCATTCTGGTAATTTCTTAGTATTTTCATTGTGTCTCAGTCTCATTTTTTGAAACTTTTTGAAACTCTTTAAAGCAATTTTTACATTTAGTAGACCTTAAAAAAATAAAAACAGCTACTGATCCATTTCCATTTCAGTGTGTTTACTGCAATAACTTCTAGGCAGCAGGCCCATTGTCTTGGAGTTATATTAGACTTCCATCTGTCGTTCACACCATACATTTAATCACTTTCCAGTGATGTCACCTGCACCTCAAAAATATCTCAGAAACCTTCACTGTAGAAATGGCAAAACTTCATTTTGTTGCCCTTATACATTGTTGTCTTGACTTCTACAACTCCTTACTAATTTGTCTTCCATTCTCTAAACTATCCCCTCTCCAATCTGTCCTGAAGGCAGCAGCCGAGCTCATCTTTCCTTCTAGCTGCTACACTGCTGCTTCTATCCTTTTCCAGTCGCTGCACTGGTTGGCCATTCAGTATAGAATACAATTTAAACTCATCACTCTCACCCAGGGGCGTCGCTAGGCTGTTTTATTCGGGGCTCGGGCCCCGAATAAAACACCCTGTGCCCCGAGTCTCCCGGGCTCCAGGCCGCTGCCGTGGGCCTGGAGCACCGACTGGCTCTTCAGCTGCATGTGCGTCCGCTGGACGCACACACAGCTGAGGGCTTCTGCGGGGCAGAGAGCGAGCGCTCCCTGCCCCGCAGACAGTGTCGGACCCGCCGGTCTGACACAGCGGGGCCGCCGGGTCCTCACAGCGCTGAGGACCCGCCGCGGCCCCGTGCGCCTCCGCCGGCAGCGTCGCGATGACATCACGTAATCGCGACGCTGCCTGTCCTTGGGCGCACAGCGCGTCATAGGCCGTGCGCCCGAGGAGCTGCCGGAGGAGCGTGGGCTGAAGAGGACGGAGCGCGCTCGCAGGGGGAGCTAAGGTGAGTATTACTGTTGTTATTTTTATAGCGTTTACCTGCCTCAGTGCCCCTATATACTGCCTGTGCCCCTATAATGCCTGCCTGTGGCCCCCATATTACTGCCTGTGGCCCCCATATACTGCCTGTGGCCCCCATATACTGCCTGTGCCCCTAAACCTGCTGTGCCCCCATATCCCTGCTGTGGCCCCCATATCCCTGCCTGTGGCCCCCATATCCCTGCTTGTGGCCCCCATATCCCTGCCTGTGGCCCCCATATCCCTGCTGTGGCCCCCCATATGCCTGCCTGTGGCCCCCATATAACTGCTATGGCCCATATACGGGCCTATGGCCCCATATTCCCTGCTGTGGGCCCCCATATGCCCCTGTGCCCCTTTAATGCTGCCTGTGGCCCTCATATCCCTGCCTGTGCCTTTTTTACCTGCCTGTGGCCCCCATATACTGCCTATGGCCCCATATCCCTGCCTGTGCCCCCCATTACTGCTGTGGCCCTCATATCCCTCCCTGTGGCCCACATAAAAATGCCTATGGCCCCCATATACTGCCTATGGCCCCCATATACCTGCCTGTGGCCCCCATATGCTGTCTGTTCCCCTATAATGCCTGTCTGGGGGCCCCCATATCCCTGCCTGTGGCCCCCATATACTGCCTGTGCCCCAATAAATCCTGCCTGTGGCCCCCATATACCTGCCAGTTGCCCCCATATACTGTCTATGGCCCTATTATACCTGCCTGTGGACCCCATATCCCTGCTGTGGCCCCCAATGCTGCCTGTGCCCCTAAAATTTGCCTCCCTGTGGCCCCCATATCCCTCCCTGTGGCCCCCATACCCCTGCTTGTGGCCCCCATATTACTGCTATGGCCCCATATCCTCCCGGTGGCCCCCATTATGCGTCTGTTCCCTATAATCCAGCCTGTGCCACCCCATACCCCTGCCTGTGGCCCCCAATATCCCGGCTTGGCCCCCCAATCCAGCATTTGGCCCCCATATCCCTGCCTGTGGCCCCAATATCCCCCCCCCCCTGCCTGTGGCCCCCATATGCTGCCTGTGGCCCCTATATACTGCCTCAGTGCCCCTATATACCTGCCTGTGGCCCCATATACTGCTTCAGTGCCCCTATATACCTAACTGAGGGGACTGCTATCCCTATAATTAAGGAGTTGCTGGAAACGTGAGGATTCTAAGATTTTTGTGTCCAAATTTCCTCAGGGACGAGTATTGGCCGGGAGGCAATCAGCATGAAGGTGTGAACCGGATGGGGGAAGAAAAGGGAAAGTGAACGACGTGATCAGAAAAGACGTCTCCGGTGAGTCACCAAAAAGTAACTGCAGTGTAATCAAATTATATTTTGCAGAGTCTACATACAACTAGTATCTACCACTAAACTGGTCACTGTATGGCGGTAATATATGTCTCTAGGGCCTATGTGCAGTGGATAGTCACATGTGGGGGGTTTCGTTCGGTCAGGGTTGGCAGTATTATTTGATCCTTAAGTAGTAATAGTTTGGGGTCTTGGTTTTGTTTGAGTGTTTTAGTAACAATCACTTGTCTGGTAGATTGCTCCATGTGTAGGTGGATGTTTTGGTGACTGTTTAGGGGTATTGTCATATGTAGGTGAGAAGTTTTGAAAAAGTAAATTTGTCATTGGTGATTTTTACTGGGACAGGTGATCGAGAGATGGAGGGATCTGTGTGGGATGTGCAGGAAATTAGTACAGGAACACAAGGTTTTTCTCTGTAAAAAAAAAATCCGCAGTTCACAATGAGGGGGGTGAAAAATGTCGTGTGCACCCAGCCCTACCCAGAAAAACACAAAGGGCCCGAGCCCCGGATGTTTTAGGACCCTAGCAACGCCCCTGCTCTCACCCATAAAGCTCTCCACAGTGCTGCACCTCCCTACATCTCCTCCCTCATCTCAATCAAACCACCATCTTTCCAAAAATTTTAATTTTGCTGCACCCCTTGTGCTACCCCTAGATCAGATTTCATTCTAATTTTGGTTTTTTTAAAGTGCC